>VMDO01013427.1:0-58300 GCA_007922755.1 Pedetes capensis
AGGAGGCAGTTGTTCGAATAGAACAAGGAAACACTGAGTGGTTTAAAGTTGAGAAAGGTGTGCGTCAGGGCTGTATATTTTCACCCTATCTCTTCAATTTATACGCTGAGCAAATAATCCGAGAAGCTGGACTTTATGAGGAAGAACGTGGCATCAAGATTGGAGGAAGACTCATTAACAACCTGCGTTATGCAGATGATACCACTTTGCTTGCTGAAAATGAAGAGGATTTAAAACATTTACTGATGAAGATCAAAGATCATAGCCTTCAATATGGGTTACGACTAAACAACAACAACAAAAAATCCTTACGAGTGGGTCAGCACGCAACTTCACAATAAATGGAGAAAAGATTGAGGTTGTCCAAGATTTTGCTTTGCTTGGCTCTATAATCAACACTCATGGAAGCAGCAGTCAAGAAATCCAAAGACGCATTGCTCTAGGAAAAGCTGTGGCAAAAGATCTCTTTAGAGTATTGAAAAGCAAAGATGTCACATTGAAGACGAAGGTGCGTCTGATTCATGCCATGGTATTTTCAGTGGCATCATATGGTTGTGAAAGCTGGACATTGAACAAGAGAGGCAGAAAAAGAATTGATGCTTTTGAATTGTGGTGCTGGAGACGTCTATTGAATATACCATGGACTGCCAAAAGAACCAACAAATTTGTCCTAGAAGAACTGCAACCAGAGTGCTCCTTGGAAGCAAGAATGGCCAAACTGCGTCTTACATATTTTGGACATGTAGTCAGGAGAGATCAATCCCTGGAGAAGGACATCATGTTTGGGAGAGTGGCAGGTCAATGCAAAAGAGGAAAACCCTCCACTGGATGGATTGACACAGTGTCTGCAACAATGGGTTTAAACATAAATAAGATCATTTGCCTGGCACAGAATCGGCAAGTGTCTTGATCTGCTGTACATAGGGTCACTATGAGTTGGACTCGACTTGACGGCACCTAACAACAACAACAATAGTTAGTAATTTTTAACATTTTTTTCTTATCCCTGTTGGCTATTGTTATATCTTTTGAGAAATTCCTATTTCGATCTATTGCTCATTTTTTAATTGGTTTATTTGATTTTTTTGCTCTTGAGTTTTAGAGCTCCTTATATAGTCTGCATATTAACCCCTTGTCAGATACATAGTTGGTAAGCTTTTCTCCCCATTTTTAGATTACCTCTTCACGCTGATGATGCTTTCTTGTCTGAGAAGGAACTTTTAGTTTGCTGTAATCCAATTTTCCTATTTGCTTTTGTTTAACATTCTTATGTGGCTTTGTCCAAAAAAATCCTTGCCTGTTCCTATGTCCTGCAATATTTCTTCTATTTATTTTTTAATGAGGAATTTGATGCTCAAGAACTTGAATGTCTTGCATGAAGTCACTTAGCTAATAGTAGGTAGAACCTGGCCTCAAATAAAGAAATTCTAATTCTAAACCCGGGGCTGGGACTTAGCTCAGTTGGTAGAGCGCTGTGCTGCAGTCTCTGAGGTCCCGAGTTCAATTCCCAGCACCGCAAAAATGGGAGAAGGACCTGGCAACCCACTCCCAAGGCAATCCTGAAACAGTCAGGCATTGAAAACCCTGTGAGGGTCGCTATGAGCCGGATACCGACTTGACGGCACCTAACAACAACAAGAACAATTCTAAACCCGGGGCTCTCAGTACCTTATTACATTGTCTCCTGCCTGAGATGAGGCAAGGGGGCAGGAAGGTTACCTGGAAGGTATCTTCGCCTCCTTCCAGAAAGCAAGTGAATGTTATGTTGCTGGTGATGCCACCAGGAAAAGCAGAAGAGGTAAGAGAGCATAAGGAAGTCCACGCATTGCAGAGTAGCAGGTCAGGTGAGTGTCATGCAAGGTCAAGAGAGGAAGGAGCCAAGCTAATCACCCAGCAGCTTTGTTCTAGGCTTCACCAATACCAAAGAGTATTTGGTGCCTGTTATTAGTTCATCTGCAGCCTGGGCACACTGGCATCCGATTCTGCCTGACCTTGGAAGCTAAGCAGGGCCAGCCTGGTTAGTCCTTGGATGGGAGACAGCCTGGGAATACCAGGTATTTCAGTCTAGGGAGGAGGACTTGGCAACCCACTCTCAAAATAATCCACCATTGAAAATCCTATGAATAGCAGAGAAGCACTGACAATAGTGCCAGGCATGGCACAGTGTCGGGGAGTGTTTTGTTACTTTGTACATAGGGTTGCGGTGAGTCAGACCCAACTTGACTACACCTAATAACAACAACAATTATCAGTCCATGAAGCCTTCGCCAACACGATTAGAGAGATATTTGGAGCACGGTACCCTAAACTATTTCTGCTATCCCCTGCCATAACATCTAGTATCCCATTCTCATTCCTTTGGGCTCTACCAATTATTAAATCAGAAATATACCTGAAGAAATAATTCTACAGATTCACTGTGATAGTTTTTAATACTTGAATATGATTTTGCCTGTCCTACTTGAAGATGAGACCACCCTCTTGAGAATGGAAAATGGAGCCTAAAAGACTAAAATTTGGTGAAACAGATCTTTAGAATGGAGTCCTTGGCTAGCTGGTGAGAACATCAGTAAGGGGTCACAGGTAGCCACGGGGAGTTGGAGGATGGTGGGACATATTTGCATGAAGCAGGGGGGAGTCAAGACACTGAGGGATAACTCCAAAGGTGGCCGACTCTCTTGTTTGGTAATGCCACTTTAATTTAACTATGAATTTGCAGCGAAAAACCCTGTCTATATTTTACATTTAAGGGCCTTTTTTTTTTCAGTCAGACTGGCTTATGCACAGGAGCTTTAAAACTGAGTAGGAGGAGCCTCAGATAACTCTTTGGCTCTCTGATTTTAATTTATTTATTTTGTAGCCTTGAAAATGATTTCTGCTCTGATCAATGAAAGATGAACACACCTACTACATTTCAATGTCTGTGTCCCCTCCCAACTTCACGTGGAAACTCAGTCCCCAAAGCTGCAGGATTAAGAAGTGGGACCTCTAAAAGGAGATGAGGCCATGAGGGTCCATCCTCACAGACAGGCCTAGCACCTTGTAAAAGGCCTCCAGGGAACTAACTGGTTCCTTTCTGACTTTGCGCATTCTGCCATGTGAGGATGCAGCAAGGTTCTTGCCAGATACTGGATGCCCCTTGCTTTGATCTTAGATTTCCCAGCCTCCAGAGCTGCAAGAGATGAATTTCTGTTGTTTATAAATTTCCCAGTCTCAGGTTTTGATTTTTTTAAAGGTACTGGAAGGGTTAACTCAGAGGGTTGTGCCGACTTTACAAGCAGTCTACCACTGAGCTATACCCCCAATCCCCTTCATTTTATTTGTTATCTTGAGACAAGATTTCACTAAATTGTGTAGGCTGCCTCTGGTCTTAAATTTGCCATCCTCCTGCTGCTGCCTCCTGAATTGCTGGGATTATAGGTGTATGCCACCACTCCCATTGTAGGTATTTTGTTATAGCAGCACAAATAGACTAAGACAATAGGCATAAGTAAATGGTAACATAAGCCAAATGTGGTGGTGCATGCCTGTAATTTCAGCACTTGGGAGGCTGAGGCAGGAGGATTGAGAGTTTAAGGCCAGCTTTGATTATATGGTGAGTTCCAGGCCATCTTGGGCTATGAGAATCTACTTCAAAAGCCAAAAACCAACCAACCAACCAACTAAACAAAAAATAAACAAAAACCGCAGCAACAAAAATAATCAGTAGCATAGAATCCCAATCACTCCTTGAAAAAGATTTATTGAGTGCCTATTACATATTAAATACTATGATGCATATTGGTCTCATTTTAGAGATAAAGTATAATCAGAGTGGTTATGTTACTTAAGTACTGCTAGGACACTAGCTAGTAGTTGCTGAAGTTGGAATTAAGTAAGTATGATTGGTCCCCAATCTAAGCTTTTTCTATTATACTGAGCTCCAGGTTATCTTTTCACAATGACTATCTGAAAGTGGAATGGGGGGAGGGGCTTTTCAAAATTGTCATCATAATGTACTCTAGTCTTGGTGGAAAAGTCATAATAGATGAAGAGCTAGAAATTACATAAACTCACACTGGAGGGGCATGTGGTAAGGGCTAGGGAATGGGAAGGATGGAAGTTACAACAATCGGCTAAAATGACAGAATCCAGACACCAAACCAAGCATATAGAAAGAACAGCAGAGAGCTGGAGGTGCAGCTCAGTAGTAGAGCACTTGCCTAGCATGTGTAAGGTTCTGGGTTTGATCCCCAGCACTGAAGTAAGGGCAATCAAGCAGGAGGTCCAGGCCAGGTGGCCAGTGGAGGGATAGCCAGCTGAGGTGACCTGCTGCAAGATGAGCTCAACATCCCTTGTTTCTCTCATAATTAAAATTTCAGTTAATAAAAATGTGGAGGTGAAGCTCTTGCAATTGCACTCAGCAATTCGTACACAGAGTTTTGTCTTCAAGCACTCCAAGTTGGGCTTAGTTGATGTAGAGGGACAAGAACCCTTGAGAGGACAAGATTCACTCTTGGAACTTGTGCTTTCAGGAAGGAGCTCTTTTCTCCCCCAGCTGGGTTGAATGTGTAGTGGCCCCACACTGAACCATCTGAACCTCATCTTTGCTTCTGCTTTTATAACCCCCAGTCAACTGGCTAAAGAACAGTCCCCAAGCAAACTTATTAATTAAGATGTTCTGGTGGTAACTGAAGCTACAGAGGTACAGTGAAAAGAGATGGAAGAAAAGATGAAAAATCCTAGGATAGCAGCTGGCATACTATAAAGGGCAAACGTATTAAGAAAATCAGTCCTGCATATAGAAAAATATTACCAAGTAAAAGATAGAGAAGACTTAGATGGGGAGGGTGGGCGGGGGGAAGCATACAAAAGGGTAAGGGGGAACCTATATGAATAATGTACATCAAAATGCATATATGGAAATGTCACAATGAAAAGCATGTCAGAATGAATCACATTAAGGTGTGCATTAAAAATTTCCAGTTTAAAAAAAAAAAGAAAAGAAAGTCAGTCCTGGACGCCCTGTTTACCTGCTATGTTGTAAGTCCCTGTTAACTTTTGTATTGATCTCTCATGTCTCACGTAGATGCCCAGAATCTTGCAAAGTGAATGACTAGAATCTTTGTGTCTAGTGCTGAGAGCGTATGGATAAGTGAAACTAAGTGCCATGCCTTTCACCATCCCCACCCTTACACTGTTTCCCCCACCAACTCTTCCATTAGCTCACTCCTTTCACTTCCAATCCATGTATTTAACTTGCTGAAAGTATATATCTGATCCAGGTGAAGTAGTAGGGGGTTTGGTACCCCAAGTGACTGTGAAGTAGCCCTTTTTCCATAAGTCAATTATCCATTTGATTGAATAATGACCACTTCATAAACTCCAATGGTCAAAGGAATCTGGAGTGTTCTGTCTCCATTTATGAGGGAAGAAGAGTTGTGTGTGAGCCTAAATCACCATGCGTTCAACCAGGTATGTGTGGCATAATCCAAGATTCCTTGGATTCCCAGTTAGTTTAATTGAAGCTAGGCATGGGGACATTTTGCCACCTAGCCCAGCGTTCCTGTTGTAGGAGCTCAGTTGTTTTGAATTGTATTTTCAATCCAGTACATGTAGTGAAAGATACTGGCATAGATGCCAACATCAGCTCTCAAAACACATCCATCGGCATAGGACAGGATTCCATAAAGTGTTCCATTACAGACTGCTGGGGCAGCTGTGATTTCCTGCCGGGAAAAAGAAAAACTGATTATCTTTCTGGCAAAACCCACAGAGGAATAAAAGGGAAAAAGGAAGGCATTGAGGGTATGTTACCTTGCAAGGCCGCCTCCTTCCAGGCACGATGCCTACGCAGATCATATTGTTTTTGATTTCATGGTTTTTATAGGCATCGCGACATTCAGTCTTAGAGATTACAGAGATGTTCACATTTTGCAGTGAGTTCGGGTCTTTGGCTATAGGAAAGAGAGAAATCAAACTTTGTTAATAGTTCTCCTAGGTACCAGGCCTTCTTTTGTTCTTTTGTTCTTTTTCAGCATTTCTCTTCCATTATCAGAAAGGAAAAGAGAACAAATGCTGTGAGAGTGAGAAAGAATTTAGGACAACCTGCACACAGGAGTTTATCAGATGAACAGCTTCTCATGGTGCAAGTGTCCAGCTCCTTATAAAAGTGATTAAATCCTTGGAAGGTCTGTGTAAATATGAGACATTCTTGCAATAAAAGGGAAAAAAAGAATCGTTTTAACGCTTCCCGGAAATTTAAACATTTAATGAGTGTCCTTTGCTACGGACGTTTTAGAGCTTGAAGGAATTTAGAAGTATGTAGTCTAGTTTCTCATTTTTCAGGTGAAAATCCAAATCAAAGCCAACCAAAAATCTACTCAACAACTACTCAAAACAAAATCTACTCAAAACAAAACAAATCACTCAAGAAGTAATTTGTTCTTAATCTTAAATAACACTAAGTATTTAATCTAAGGTTTCAAACAAGTTTCACTGAGCTGTGCCCATAGCTCCTTTTTTCTTTTGTGATAGGTTTTCACTAAATTGAATAGGCTGACCATGGCCTTGAACTCCTGACCTTCCTGCCTCAGTCTCCCATGTTGCTGGGATTATAGACGTGCCTCACAGCTCCTGGCATACATACATTATTATTAAGTATCATCATCCTGCTGCACAGTAGAGCACCAGAAACTTGTTCTCCTATCCAATTGTAGAATTGTACAGTTGGTTGACCTCTCTCCATTTCCTCTCCCCGCAACTGTCCTCATATTCTTGATGTATTCAAAGTAATGTGTACCAAGGTGAGTATATGAAGGTATTTACTAAAGAATATTCTTTAAAAGATTTGAACAATGGTAACATTGCTAAGTGTATAGCTGCCTAGGCATCTATAATTAGAAAGTAGAGATAGATGGATGAATATAATATGACAACCTTGTTTAAGATGAATCTTCTCTATTTAGAATGGTGTATAGTACATGATGTATATTAAATAAACTAAAATAAGCTTACTCATGAATAAAGTTGCATTGATAATTCTTCATAAGGGACTATTTCATTATTCTTTTTGCTTATAGGTAATCAGCTACCCTTCTGTGAGACTCACTATTATCTTAATTAATAGCTACAGATAATTTATTTTTGTTGTTGTTGTTAGGTGCCATCGAGTCGAGTACGACTCATATCGACCCTCAAAGGGTTTTCAATGGCTGGCTGTTTCGGGATTGCCTTGGGAGTGGATTGCCATGTCCTTCTCCCATTCTGTGGTGATGGGAATTGAACTTGGGACCTCAGAGACTGCAGAGCAGCACTCTACCAACTGAGCTAAATCCCAGCCCCAGATAATTTATTAGGAGTTGCAGTTTATTAGGATTTGGCGACAGGTCAGCAGGCAGACAGGGATAAAACTTAGAAAAAAGAAAATTATTTTTTCATGAAATCCGAAATATGAGGCACAGAAGAAAGCTTAGGTGGAATATCTAGTTCAGTAGCTTCCAATTATCTATGGAAGACTTCCATTGATGAAAACAATGGTAGCTTTTTGTTAGTTTATGTTTAAAATGTTATCAGTTAAAACTATTTTTTCTGAAAATTTCCTTAAGCTTTATACCAGTTATCTTTTACAATCTTGTGCAAGGAAATTCTGTCTGATTTAGTACACTATTATGTATTCATTTCATGTTTAATACATTCATATTTATTTCATGATAATTCAAGGTTTTAAGTTGCTTTATCACCTAAAATGGTTTGAAACATCTAGTAGAGTATTGTGCTTCATTTTAGAGTAAAGGAAATGTTGTCACATAGCAAAGTAGGACTAGCGTATAAATGTCTTCTCATTAAAAGTGCCTTTATCATATTTTTTATTAGAAAATTTTAATGTACATCATAATGCGATTCATTTTGACATGCTTTTCATTGTGACAATTTTCATATATGCAATTTGATAAGCATTATTCATATAGGTTACCCCTTACCCTCCTCTATGTTTGAAAGCAAAAATGATAAAAAGATACAGTGGGGAAAAGGCTTGAAGAATCATTGAGTAAGGTCTATGGAAAGGGAAAGGCTAAGTAAAAATTTGTGGGCTGGGATTTAGCTCAGTCGGTAGAGCGCTGCGCTGCAGTCTCTGAGGTCCCGAGTTCAATTCCCAGTACCACAAAAATGGGAGAAGGGCCTGGCAATCCACTCCCAAGGCAATCCCAAAACAGTCAGCCATTGAAAACCCTATGAGGGTCGCTATGAGTTGGATACCAACTCAACGGCACCTAACAACAACAACAAAGTAAAAATTCAATGCAGAATCTTGCTACAAGACTCCTTGGGCAGAATGGCAGAAGCTCAGAGATTGAGGTCTAATCCTGCGGGAACACCAGCAAAGTCAACAGACATCACATTTGCCTTGAACTCACTGGTATCACACAAGTGGTAGGCCCAGGTAGAGACAGTGCACATGGTATCCTTGGTGACAGGTTGTTGGGGCAGGTTCACCATTTTAATGTACTTGTTGGGTATAACCAGTCTTCTCAGCTTGATTAACATGATGTCGTACTCAATGGAAGAGATGGAGAAATGTGGATGATGAATCATCTTCTCATAGCCAACCACTTGCACATGTCTTTCAGTGAGGTCTGATGGGTTTGTGGATCCCAAGACCACAAAAAGGTTCCTGGAACAATAAGGATGATCATGAGAGTACTTACCATGGATGGTTTCCCCATTCTTATGGGCCTTAATTAGCCCTTCCCACAAGACGTTTTGCACTGTCATTGTCACCCAAAGGTTTTCCTCATCCCATTTAATTGGGAAATATCCCTGGGCAGGGTTCTGGGTCTGTGTCCAGTCTAGGAACCCAGAGAGTAGTGTGGCTTTGCAGTTTATCACTCACGGTAAATTGCAGTGTGCAGCCGTAATCACCCAAAGTGGATGGATCAGGACTCCTGTGCAAGGCAGATAATCAGACTTCAGGTAAACCAAGTAGGGTGGAGAGGAGCCACTTCGGTGATCTGTGCTATAGGTAAATGCACCTAGAAAAAGAGGAATTGGCAAGAAATGATGGGACTTTTTGAGGAATCACTAAAAACAAAACAAAAAACAAAAGAAAATCACTTAATAGGCTTCAAGTTCCCCTGCCTTTGTCTATAGCACCCTTGTCTGTAAACTAAATCTATAAAATGACTTACCTTGATTTTAAAACATGAAGGAAATAAATGATAGAACATCTGTTTCAAAAAAAGTGTTTGCACTTTTGTTGTCATTGTCAGGTGCTGTCAAGTTGGGTCCAACTCATAGCAACCCTTATAGTTTTCAATGGCTGATTGCTTCAGGATTGCTTGGGGTGTAGATTGCCACACACTTTTCCCATTTTGCCCTTTTAATTGTCAATACATATTCTCCAAATCAAAATATGTTGTTGTTGTTGGGTGCCATCAAGCTTTCTTAAATAACTTTCCACAGTTCAGTGGATGCTATGTTCAATCAGCTCACTTTTAAACCATTTTTAGCAAGCTTAGAATGCCTTCACGTGTCTTTGCCCTTCCTCCCAATACCAATATGAGGCAGAGTGATACAAGTGCTGTTATAAGAACAGGCCAAATGCTCACGGATTCTGAGCAGAGGGAAAGAGGAGATTCATTCATTCATTCATTCAACAAGTAATGAGAACTTAATATATATCAGGCTCTGTTTTGGGAGAGGGGCTAGCTAGTGAACAGAACAGATATTCCTGCTTTCATACATTCAAATTAGTGGAGACCTTCAATAATAATAAATATAACACATAAGTAAATTAAATAGCTAGATGGTGCTTAGTGCTGTGGGGACAAAGGTAGGACAGGGAAGGAAGGCGAGGCAGTATCAGCCTGTGCGGGCAGGTGGCGTTGTCTGTGCATGAGGCAGAGGGCCATGCAACATGAAATCAACAGTCATGGTCAACCTTGGGCAATACTGAACATATGAAGTGAAGGAAAGGGAATTGGGTAATCAGATATGGGGGACCATAGAAGCCAGGCAGAGGAAAGAGCTTGCTCGAGAGACCTAAGGCCTGTTTAAGGAACACCACAGAGCAAATTGTGGCTGACATGGAGTGCGTGAAGGGGAGAAGGGAAGAAAGCGGTCAGAGAAGTGATGGAGGGCTTTGTAGGACTTAGGTTTGTCCCCTGAATTAAAATGGAACCACTTTAGGGCTCCGTGTGGAGGAGTGATGGCCTGTGATGTGTGGCATGTGGAAGGAGAGGGGCCTGTTCGGAGGATAAGTTGATACTCTAGGCAAGAGTCCGTGGCTTAGGCCATTATGGACAGTGAGGTGGTGAGATGGGATTGGTTTTGGATGTGTCTGGCAGACAGAGACAGCAAGATTTTCCTATCAGATTGAATGTGGGGTATGAGAAGAACAGAACCAGGCCAGGAGGTGTCCAACTTCTCCGCACTCTGCTGTTCCCAATAGTTGGATACCTGCTTCCAACCCTGCCTCTCCACTTCCCATTCTCTTACTCCAACATGAATCCTGTTACAGACAGGTCCAAGGTCACTTCTTGCTGAAGAGCAGATCTGGTATGGGGGTATCACTGTTCATGCCTCTCCCAAAGTACACAAACCATCACCTGAGGTGGGGCAGGTAGGCACTACTCTGGGGGAAATCTGGGGATAGTGGTAGTGGTGAGGGACAAAGAATCCACACGTGAAGTCTGAAATGGTGCCTCCTGTCTTGAACAATCTCTCGTGCTTTCCCCAAGACCCCTTTTTGGAGAATAAAGAGAGGAATATGCAGATACTTACCAGGCAGGTTTAAGAGACCCCAGAGGATGATAAACTTCATCATGATTTTGAAAATCTTTTTGTGGGATAAAGTTCAGCTTAGAATCTCTGGAAAACACACAAAAGAGGCAGAGAAAAAAAAACTAAATAAGATAAAGAAAGAAAGATCTCTAGGGTTGGAATAAAAAACCATCATCCAAATTATTTCATTGGCAGCATTCAGTTCATGAAAACATGCCCATCCATCAGAGTAGGGGTGGTGTCAGCTGTCAGAAGGAAGGGAACTGTTGTCGGTGGCTTGGTCTCAGACATAGTAGGAAATGGTTCTTGATTCCAGAATCTTGCCCTTCCTTTCAGGGAAGAAGTTACCTGACTTGAGAGAAGTTCACAATCTCTCCACAGCCTTGTCCTGCCTGGTCTGTGCACATAGGTCCCTCTCTGAGCTTCATGCAGGCTGCTGGCCCCTCCTGTCTCTGTGATGCTGACTCCATTTTTGTGACACTGGTATTTATGTCCAGTAGACATGCCCAGCCCGCTAGTGCTGATGTTGCTTTGTCTGCCTGCTGCAAAATGCCTCTCTGAAATACTTCAGTCCTTTTCTTTGTGTCACTATTGATTCACTTATTCATTCAACAAACCAGCCATCAGTTTATTTTATTGGTATCACACTTGTGCTAGGATCTGTGCTTGCTGTCTGGCAGGCTTAAATTTAAAGTCTCCATTCCCATCTTCCAAGAGCTTTTAAGCTAGTGGGAATGATAAATCCTTAAGCAGACAGTTAAAACCAAAAAATATTCAGAGCAAAAGAGTAAAATATGCCACAGACTAGGTAAAAATATTTTCAAAGTACATATCTGAGAAAAAAATTTGTATCCAAAATATATAAGGAAATGTTAAAACTCAGCAATAAGAAAACAAGTACCCTCGTTTAAAGATGGGTTAAAGGCCTTAACAGACACTTTATCAAGTGATTTAGTCAGCTTGGGATTTCATAATAAAATACCACAGTCTGGGTGGATTGGACAAAAACATTTACTTTCATACAGTTCTAGAGGCTAAAGTCCATGCTCCAGCTGCTGGCAAATTTGCACACAATGGCTCTTTCCCTGACTGGTGGATGGCCACCTCTCACTGAGGCCTCACAAGGCCTTTACTCTGTGCATGTATGTAGATAGAAGGTGAGAAAGTCCTCTGGTTTTTCTTCTTATAAGGACACCAGTCCACTCAGATAAGGGCCCCACCCCTCTAACCTCATTTAACCCTAATTATTGATAAGCCCTATCTCCAAATACAGTCTCATTGTAGTTATAGGGCTTCATCATAGAAATTTTGGTGGTGGTGAGGTAGTTTTGTTCACAATACAAGAGGTGACAAACAGCACATGAACACATCCTCAACACAATAGATCATTACGGAAACACAAATGAAAATAGCAATGAGATACCACAACTCACCTAGTAGAATGGCTGAAAATCAAAACATTGAAAATAAATGTTGCCAAGGAAGTAAAGCAACAGGAGTTGATGCTGGTGGGAATTTGTTGCTAGTGGAGTGCATAATGATATAGCTACTTTAGAAAATAGAAATTTCTTAAAAAGCTATATCTATATTTCATTAGTATTTTAATTGTACATATTTATGGGGCACAGAGTAATTCCATTCATATTTACCTTGTGCAGTCATTGAAACCAGGTTGTTGACATTTTATCTTCCCAAATAATATACAAAAAAACCTTTTTTTTTTTTTTTTTTTTTTTTTTTTTTTTTTTTTTTTACTTTTTTTTTTTTTTTATTAGAAATTTTTAATGTACATCATAATGTGATTCATTTTGACATGCTTTTCGTTGTGACAATTTTCATATATGCAATTTGATAAGCATTATAAAAAAACCTTTTGATTAGTATGTACCAATAATCATGAATATTCATGAGGTATAGTATGATTGTTTTAAAATTGCATACAGTATAGTGAGATTCATTATGGGATTTTCAGAGTGCCATTAAATCTGGTCTTAACATATGTTCCACCCCTCATACTTTTTGGTTTTCAACCCAAATGAGTTGAAAATTTAGGTCACAAGGAAACACCCACATGAATGTTTATAGCAGCTTTATTCATAATTTCCGAAACTTGGAAGCAACACAGATGTATTTAAATACGTAAATGGATAAACAAAATATGGTGTATCCATACAATGAGATACTATGTGAAGATTTTAAAAACTGAGCTATCAAACCACAAGCCAATCTGAAAAGAGAGTACGCTGTATGATTGCTATTATATGGCATTCTGGAAAAGGAAAAACTATGGAGATAGTGAAAAGATTAGTTGTTGCCAGGGTTTAGGGAGAAAGATAGAGAGATGACTAGAAGCAACATGAGAGCCTTTTATGGCAGCAAAATTATTCCGTATGATACAGGAATTGTGGATGCAACATGGCACACTTGTCAACACCCACAAATATGCACAGCATAGAGTTGTAATGTAAACTGAGGATTTTAATTAATAACATATCAATAGTGAGTCATTTACTACAAGAATGTACCACATGACTGAAAAATGTTGATAACAAAATAGGCTACTCAGTGGTAGACTCTTGGCGGTAAGTATGCAAGTGGGCACTGTAAAGATCTTTTGGCTGTGTTGTATGCTGGAAAATTTTATAATAAAGTATTGAAGAAAAAAGTTTGAGAACTGAGGCATGTGCCTTTGCTCACAGAGTTCAAGGCACTTTTCAGTCCACACTGTGTATAAGGAAAGGGGACCCAGATATTATACCTTCTTTGGGCCTTAGACAGGGGAGCTTATGTAGCATAAAAATGAGAGAAAAACAAAATCCAAGGAGAGGGAAAAGCTTTAGTAAAGATATAAATACCTGAAAGAACATGGTGTGTTTATAGGACTACAAGCAAGTATTGGGAGGGGAGTGTTCAGAGCTAGATGGATAGATAAACAGGAGTCAAATAATGACAGCTTTCTTCTGTAAGCCTTGCACATGTTGTACAAGCCTAGCATAAAGTCTTTACCATGTGGGCAATGAGGAGCCAAGAATTCATTATTTGGCAAAAACCTACAGAATCTTATGGATGTTCATGGTCCAAGTAATCCTCTCTTCTTAAATGTGAGCTGCACTTGTGACTTGCTTCTAATATACCAGAGGTGATGGGAGGTCCCCGCATGATTATGTGAATATACAATGACACATACTATGCTTTACACGTCTTGCCAGCATGCACAAGAGAGATTCTCCCTGCTGGTGTGATAGAGTAGCAGCCATGTTGAGGGAGCCCAGCTGTTAGCAACCTCTCCAGACTGAGGACAGTCCAAAGATCTGAGGGCATCTTTCCACTGAAAGAAGAACCCCATGTCATATAAACACAAGGAGATGAATTCTGCCAACAGTTTAAATAAGCATAGAAGCAAATTCTCCCCCTGCAGACTTGTTAGACCCTGAAGAGACAACCCAGCAAGGCTGTGCCTAGACCTACCTGTGGAAACTGTGGCCCATAAACATGGACTGTTTTAAGCCATTAAACTTGTAAAAGATTTTTATGCAGCAATAAAAACTAATACAGGTATCTACTATGTGTTGGCACTTTATTAGATATTGATGATTTAGTAGTATGGGACATGAAGATCTTGCTCTCACATGTCATAGTCTAGTGGAAGAGTCACATGTCCTATGACTTATCATGGAGGTCGCAATGGGGGAGGTAAAATGAGGCAGAGAAGCATGTAACAGGGGTGGTAAGATGAAGGTCAGAAGACCTCCTTGGGGAAGTTATGGCTGAGACTGGAAGGATGAGTAGGAAGGAAGCAAATGGGAAAATGAGGAGAAATGTGTGGAAGGGTGAACCAGGGCTCAAAAGAGCAGACTGTATGAGGAGAGAGACAGGCAAGGGCATGCAGATACATGAAACCTACAGAAAGGCCGTGCAGGAGTTCTGTCATCAGAGAGCAGGTGTAGAAAGTGTGTCCTTGTGTCCTGTTTTAGATAAATCAGGCTTTATCTTGCTTAAGTGATAGCTGGAAGAAGCCAATGGTCAGAGAAAGATAATAGGCACCAAAATGTAGTTACATAGGATAAATTAGTTCCTGTGCTCCTATAGCACAGTGGGATAACTATGTTAGTAGGATAACGTCGTCGTCGTCGTCGTTGTTGTTGTTGTTGTTGTTGTTAGGGGCCGTCAAGTCAGTGTCTGACTCATAGCAACCCTATGTACAACAGGTGAAGCACTATTATCAGTGCTTCTCTGCTATTCATATAGTTTTCAATGGCTGATTGTTTTTTGGGAGTGGGTTGCTGAGTCTGTCTCCCAAGCCTACAGCACCTGGTGTTCCCAAGTGTTCTCCCATCCAAGTCCTAACCAGGTCCAACCCTGCTTAGCTTCTGAGATCTGACAGGATTGGTTGTCTCAGTGGTATGGCTATGGGCGGGATAACTATAGCCCATGATTATTCAAAATGTAGAGGAGTACAAAGTTTCCCAGGAACAGAAATGATAAATGTTCAAGGAGATGAGAATGCTAATTACACTGATTTTATCATTATACATTATACACATGTATCAAATTGTATTTCTGTGCCCCGTAAATATGTACAAGTATTATGTATCAATAAAAATAATAGATAAATGAATGAATGAATGAATGAATGAATGAATTCAAACCAAGAAAGAAAGAAGATACAGAAAAGTGAAAATATTCAATAAAGCAAGTCTGTGCATCTGGGCTTATTGGCAAACACTTGTAATTCCAGCACTGCAGAGAGAGAGGCAGAAGGATTGCAAGATCGAGGCTCACTTACGCTACATAGTGAGGCCATGTCTCAAAAGAAACAAAACCAAAACAAAACAAAACCAAGACAAAGGCAAGTTCATGAGGAAATAGGGGAGCAGGGGTCCTTATTACAAGTGGAGATACAGTCTGTAGATAATAGGATCTATCTTCTACTGTAATAGGGAGGATAGAAAAAAAGAGTGAAAAACAAAACAAACAAGGTGTATGTCCAGGTTTTGAGGGGACAGTCTGTATCAGAAGATACCACCTCCTACTCACCCACCAGAAGCTGTCTGCTGCAAGTAAGCATTGAAAATTTGAGCAGGAGGAAAGAGTGAAGAATGATTCAAACAATTGACTTGTAAAATATAAGATTATGTGTTGAAGACATGATGCAGGAGTTCAAAAAAAGAAAAAAAAACTTCTGGCACAAATAGAGCTGTGATTCATTAAGAGGACAGGGAGCATTTGGCAGTGATTTAGACACAAGACTTGGGGACATGGGAATGAGGTCATGAGAGGAAACAGGCAAAGATAGGCGTAGAGTTTAGATGGGGTCAAGAGCTACAGGATGTATAGAATAATCTTTCATCACATTCTTTCTCATCTGTAATTCATTTTCTACTTTCCAAAGTTATTTACATATATTTTTTCCAGGATATGTCACACTATTATATACTTCTCTGGCTTTTAATCAACTATATTTTCAGCTTTAAGATATCCCTACTAATTTGTCTGCCTCCTTGAGGATTCTTCTTCCACCTGAATACTTAATTTTATGTGGTCATAGACATTGTTGCTCATCTCCATTATAGCGATTGTCACAAGGTATCAGAATTGGCTAACTGATGTCAAAGGTCATTTCATAGCCATGTATGTATCCTTGTTAAATGCAGAGTCAACTACTATCTGGTGGCTCAATAATATGAATAAAGGGTAGGAATATTATTAAATTTATCTTTATCAACATTTACATAATAAAGAATTCAGGAGTCATAATGAAGTTTCTGGTGTCTTTTCTTTATTGGATGTTTTCTCTTTAGATTTTGTTTAGGAATAAGAAAGATGAAGACAAATGTGGATCCAGTGTAGAAATTATGAGATTCCACTGAAGCGGGTGGGGAACAGAGGCCTCTCAGTGGGAGTTTGTGATTTTCATGATCCATCTTGCGTAGTGATGAATTTCTGTGAAGAATGCTTCATTTCCTAGGGTGACACCAGGTTTTCCCCAGGAAAAGATTCCATGCAACCTCCCACCGCAAATAGCTGGAGCAGCTGAGACTTCCTGCCAGAAAGAGGGAACAGGAGATAAATGTGGCTTTGTCTTCATGGAACAAGAGTAAACCCCAGTGACGTGCTCCAGTAGCAAAATCATCTAAGAGAATGGACTCATTTTGCTGGAGGCATGTCAGCTCTCTCGTCACACTCACTTTGGTCTGACCCTTCTCAGTTTGAGCTTGACCTAACCTGAGTACAAGGAAGAGAAAGACAGATGGTCAACCCCAGATCTCTCTCTCTGAGAGGGTGGAGGGGAAGGAGTTACAAATGAGATTCTGAGCAGGGAATGGAGAAGGACCTCAGCCCTTGGCCCCCTTGCTTTATCGAGGGCTTTTTGGATAAGAGCTATTTGGTTTCCCATCATCCCCTCTCCTTTGCCTAGATCCCACACTATCTTCTTGGATGGAGAAGGGAAAGATACCTTTATTTCAGATATGATGTTGAGAGGTCGCCCCATACATAGGATGTTCGTGACCTGTCCATCTGTTTCTTGTAGACATCTGTCCAAGCACTCGTGTTCTGGAATGGTATGTTGGTTTATCCAAGTCAGGATGTCAGGATCACTGACTGTGGGAAAGAGAAGTCAGATGAATCTAGAGTGACTGTCCTTATCACAGGTGGTCTGGTGGTCAGTGCCTATTTGGTAAATAAATTCATCTGTGACAATATCCTATGCAAATAGCGTCAAACACCTCATCCTTCTTAGGGTTCCTAGTAAGAATCTCCATGTTGGAGAAGTGGACTCATAAGTCCTCCATTCATCAGTCAATAGATGTATAGTTCTCTCTTTTTATGATGCATCATTTATAAGGCTTGAAACAACTGTGTGAAGAATATGAGTGGCCATGAGGAGAAAGAGACCATAATAAAGCCATTGTCCCTCCATATTCCCCCTCTGCCCATGTTTTTCATTGGCATCTACTTTGTCTTCTTTACATTTCATCATAAAGAGAAAAAATATTTTTACTGTGTATAGAATTGCCTTTTAAATTGAAGTCATGTGTCACTCAATGATGGGTTTATGTTCTGAAAAACAAATCACTAAGCTATTTTGTTGCTGCATGAACATTGTGAAGTGTACTTACACAAATCTAAGTGGCATGGCCCACTGCACATCTAGGCTACACAGACCTGTGTAATATGTTATTGTACTGAATAGTGTAACACGATGGTAAGCACCTGTGTATCTAAACATAGCTGAGCACAGAGAAGGGACAGCAAAAATACTAGGAAATAGGAATTTTCTAGCTTCATTATAATTTTATGGGACCACTGTTGCGTATTTCATCCATTGTTGATGGAAAAGCCACTATGTGGTGCATGACTATAAATAGGGTGTTTATAAGTTGATTTATAACTGTGTATGTGTATCCATATATATACACACATGCATGTTTTTCCCCTAAGAGGTCATCTTATTTATTTCCATCACAACAATTGCTATCATATTGTCACTTTCAGGATGCAAGGACTCTAACCAAGGCATAATGTATTTTAATGACTGGTAGAGAGTAACAAGGAAGAAAAAACATAACAGAACAAATAAAAACTTGACCAGAGATTGATTAAGCAAGGCTAGTGGTATATAAGGATCAGGATTTTTCTGATAAGAGTACATCCAATAAAATGTCCAAAAGCATATTAGACCAGGAAGCCCCATGTCAGAAAAGAAAGGGAGGAATTATGTTCTGTTTTAAGTTTTTATGAGAATTAAATTAAAATCCAGTTAACAAACTAGGTGAAAGTAACTTTAATTACTTGAAAAAAAGAGTTCTTGATAAATATTGGGAGCCCTTGCATGAGAAATTCTGTCACTATGATTCTAACATGCAGAGCCTACATGAACAAGACCTTTGTGTAGTTTTGTTTCCAACTTATATGTAATAAAGTACTTTTGCAAGGGGTAATGCAATTACTTTGAATAAGACTTATAAAGTCAAGGACAAAAATCATACCAGCCACAATTTGTTCAAAAATATATTCACTTAGATTCTCAGGTACTTTGCTTCTAAATTGAAATATAAAGTTGCAAAATAATGAGGATATAAAAGTTCCCACTTTTTATTTCTGTTTTTACAAAGCATGTTGATTTTAAAAGAAGGGTTTAAACCTGATTAAACTTTAAAGAGGGTATTGTCAAAACCTGTTGAGGTTTAAACCCTTCTTTTTGGTGACTACGAATGATTCCTCTGTTCTGTAAAAGCAAAGTGAAGACTTTTGAAATCAACATTAACTCAGTTGGTAGAGTGCTGCTCTGCACTCTCTGAGGTCCTGGGTTCAATCTCTAGCACTGCCAAAATGGGGGAAAGACCTGGCAGCCCTCTCCAATCAGCCATTAAAAACCCCATGAATAGCAAAGAAGCATCGACAATAGTTCTGGGCATGCCCAGAGTTAGGGAGTGTTTTGCCTGTTGCGCCTAGGGTCACTATGAGTCCCCACCCAAATCAATGGCACCTAATAACAACAACAACAAGAACAAAGAGAACATGATTGCTTATCAGCAGCCACATGAGGTAACAGCTAGTGAGGACCAAAAATGTGCCAGAAAGCAACTGTCTACACAAAGTGCCCTTGAGAAGACAGGATTCTGCAGACATCAAATCTCTCTTCTCATCCCAATTTGGGCCCACAAGGGTGAAACATATGTGCCTACAACATGGACAGACTACTTTTTCCATGAGGTATGTCAGGCCAGAGAGATACCTGCAGCATGTCATAATAACCAGCTTCTCTGTGAACCACCCAACTCTCTGCCTATAAGTAGGGAATTCTCAGTTTGTAGCAGTAGGTATAAAGTAGGACTCTGCAGGGAACTGTCTCTAGTGATAGGACAGGCCAAACTTACTCTGATCTCTCAGAGTCCATTGGGAGGAATGAATCACCATGTTTCAGCAAAAAGGCTAAGTTCTTCATGGTAGGAAGTGGGAAGCATCTTTGGTTACCTCCCCTTATCACATAAGCCTTGTTTTTTTCTTCCACTGCTCTTCCCTGAAGTACATGGTGGGCTTTCAGCAACTTTCACTGAGTAGCCCATCCTTCAGCCTCAATCCTGTCTTTGTGAGTGAGGACTCCTAGTTCAGTCTCTGGGGAACTCTTGGTCTTGAATGTTCTAGAGATACAACAATTACTGCCTGCTTCATTTGTCGGTTTCAGGTGCGCTTCCCTCTGTTAGTCTCTGAGTTTTATCTTTGACCTCTGATCCTGCTAATATATGTCCTGGCAGTAACCACTCGAAGGCTCTGGTCCTCAAAATTTTTGGCACTGGGAACCTGTATTTACTGTATGATGAGGAGAGGCTTTAAATACAGATGAAGCTTCACTCACCCACTCCCTGCCACTCACCTTCTTTTGTGTGGCCTGGTACCTGGGGGTTGGGCACCCTTGCTCTAGGGTTAAGAACATTACCTCATAGCAGCTCTTTCCATGAAGTATGTCTCACCACATTCTTTCCCAGATCCAACCTCACCAAAATAAAGAGCACAGAGCTAAACACTCACGGTTTTTATATTCATTCCATGTCCAGGTTGGAATAAAGCAGGACTCATTAAATGTCATGGGTTCCAGAGCTACAGCTATAGTTCCCACATAGATGTTTAATAGAGCAGCCTTGGAGAGTTTTATCAGCCTCAGGTCATTTATCAGGTGTTGTGCATCAAATTCAGGGTGCGTTATAATCGATGAGTAATTCTGTACCTGCTCTTTCACATTTTTGATGCTGGGTTGATAAACCCCCAGTCGAATTTTAGCACTTTGGAAAAAATAAAAAAGATAGGGAGATGGGAAAGAACAGGGTCATAGAAAGTCATAGTATAAAAAATGTCATAAGTCATCTCCAACCATCTTGATTTTATTTCTTAATGTGAAAACTGAAATGACCTATGCTTTTCTATAAAATAATAGTTTATAGGATTGTTAATAGACATGTATGCATAAAACCTAACGTGGTGTCTGACACAAAGAGCATACTCAACAGAGTCTATTCTTATGAATATTTGGATAATCTGAACTAGCAGGGAGTAAAAATGGCACTGTAATCCACGATTTCAAAGCTCTTTGTCTACTTCTACTTCTGTGTCAAGTGGTTCTTGAGCAAGCACAGTACCCATCATTTCTGGATATTCTTTGGATTCCTTAGCCTCCTCTCAGGCCCATATTATTTTTACCATGAGTTGTCTGCATAGATAATACTCACAAGACTCTCCTAGTAGTTAGTTTGGACCTCCAATCACCACTTTCTCTTATTTTCCCTAGACAAATTCAGACTTACATACTTTCATTGCCAGAATCCTAATCATGCAAAGAACCATTCCCCGCCCAAAATAGTTCCTGTATAATAGAAAAACTATCTTCTTTTCCAATTCCAATTACAGGAGGATATGAATTGTATTTATTTCCTGTGTTTTCTTTTTAATGCAGACAGCAAGCATTCCTGGGCCTGGGTTATCCCTCAGCCTTTATTTATTTATCCACCTCCTTCTCTTCCTATTGGTCTCCTATCATCCCAGGCCGCCCTATAGATTGTTTCCATATATTACTGCTTGCCATTCTGTTTTATATTTTACTTTTTGCCATTTTTCATCTGTTTTGGCTTACTCCCTCTGCCAGAATGTAAGCTCCATGAGAGAAAACTTATTTCTATCTTATTTCCTCATGGTTTTCTCATTGCATTAAACAGCCCTTGCTATATTGCAAATATTGGTTGGTGAACGAAAATTATTTACATCTTCCCATTGATCTCTACTTAAACTACCCAAATCTGCATTTTAGTCTCTATCTTGCTGGGTATTTTGATTCCACTAAAAACTTTTTGGGAAGCTCCACCAGATCTATTTCCATCTGAATCCATCCCGTCCAACTCCCACAAACAAAGGAACACTTACGGTATGGGGCAATGAGCAGCAGTGAGGACCCACTGAGGGTGAACGAGAGTCCCCACACAGGGCTCTGGGCTGGACTGCAGATACACCAGGTAAGGAATAGTAAAGTCGTCTGGTAACTTTTCTTCAGAATCCTTTGCCAGAGTAGCTCCTGGAGAATTGAGGTGTGGCAAGTGGGAGGAGAAACAGAGGAGTTAGTAGGCCAGGTCTGTCAAGAGTGGCTTTCTCCAACTGAACGTTTTCAAAGACACTATCAGGGGCTCTCATTTGAACATTTTTAAGAATCAGAGGAAATAATGCATGCCACACAAGATGTACACATTGTTGTTATTGTTGTGAGGTGCCATCGAGTAGTGTCTGACTCATAGTGACCCTTACAGGGTTTTCAATAGCTGATTGTTTCGAGATTGCCTAGGGAGTGGGTTGCAACATCCTTCTCCCGTTTTTGTCGTGCTGGGAATTGAACTCGGAACCTTAGAGACTACAGAGCAGCACTCTTGAGAAACATATATTTTTGCCTGAGTTGGAATTATCTTAAAATTCTGCAACACTAACTCCTGGAATCGTCACATGCTAATCAGAAACTCTCATTGGCAGTGCTGTGTATTACAAAAATGAACAAAATAAACTAGTACATCAAGTAGATTGTTTTTAAGTTAGCTTTTGCCAAGAATTGGGGTAAAAAAATGAAATACCATCTGACTTTGGTTTGTTGTTATTGTTAGGTGCCATTGAGTTGAGTTTGACTCATAGCAACCTTATGTACAACAGAATGAAACACTCCCTGACACTGCCATGCCCGGCACTATTGTCAGTGCTCCTCTGCTATTCATAGAGTTTTTGATGCCTGATTGTTTAGGGAGTGGGCTGCCATGTCTTTCTCCTAACCTTTCTTTGGGAGTGAAAGGACTATAAAAGCTTTGCTCTCCCAGAGCCCCTGACTTCTTCACCCTCCTTTCCTGGGCCCATGTTCTCTAATCTGCCCAGGAGAAGAGAAGTGTGGCTTTGCAATGTAGGAAGTCACATACTCAAGAGCTTGCCAAGGAGTTTCTAAGAGAGAGCAGGGCAGGCAGGCAGTGCACCCTGATGTGCTCACAGGCATCAGAGAGGCTCAGGGAAAGCCTTGATAAGGTAAGCTGTGCACTGCCAGTGGTTTCCTTCACCAATTAGTTGACTCTTTAAAATGGCCTCCACTTCTGGTCTTAGCTGTGGCAGTGTGATTTCTTCCCAACCCCTCATACACCTCCCTAGACATCACCCCAGGCAGAAACCAGGCCCCAAACTCTCACCAGCTACACTCAAGAAAGCGAAAATGAGGCAGCTCTTCATGGCAGGCTGTGATCTCGACAGAGCAGACAAGTCTATTGAGTTGCAAACCGTTCCAACCTGGATCCCAGGGTCCCTGAGGAGAGCGTCTTGCGGGGGGGGAGCACTCTGAGGGGGAAAGAGGGAAAGAAGGGTCCTACAGAAGTCTTCAGCTAGGCCTTGACAAGTCCCTGCTGCATAAGACTCCACGGGGAGCGATTCTGATGTGGATGAAAGAGAGGTAGGAGCAGACTGAGCTGTGGCCCTACTGCAGCCTCTCTGATCCTAAAACCCTCCCCAAGGGTGCATCTGCTGACATTTTCTCTCCCCTCTTTGTGACATAGTTTTCCTTTGTTGTCCCCTCCTCCCTTTGTGACTTTGAACCTCTTCCCCTGCCTTCCCCTGCCATTGCCCTTTCCCCAGGGTCCCTCTGCTATCTCCAGAGGCTCACAGAACATTGAGATATCAAATATACTTGCCCAATCTTTGCTTTTATTTTGCTTTTATTTTGATTTTGGTGATGAGGAGGCTGTAGTCCTCATGGAAGTTAGTAAAGTCAGGGCTAGAACAAACTCTCCAGAGTCCCTACCACAAGGTTGAGCACCACCTGAGCCCTGTGTCCCCAGAAAACAGTGATGGCTAAGAAATCCCTCTCCCTTTTGTGTTCTTAGACCTAGCCTTCCTTGGGTGAGACTTTTTCCCAATCCTACAAGATAGGCTTGAGGCAGATTTCCATGTACTCTTATGACTGCCATAAGACTTTGGATCACTCCCCTGTTGACATGTGACCGGTCTTTTTGCTTGCATCTGCTGACAGGGCAGACATGGACCCTCCAACCTCCTCATGTTCTGCTCCATGAATGACGAGCTGAGATCAGATCAGTTTGCCTTCTTGAAACTAGCTACACTCAGAAATAAACATTTTCTATTCTGCCAACTGACTGAGGCTTCCTTACTGATTGCGAAACAAACAACTTTAAATCTTCCTACCTAAAACTTACCTCTTCCTCCCTACAGAAGACTAGGGCAGAAGCCACTAAGCGGACACACCCTCCTATCGGAACAGTGAACAAAACCAATCTCCTTACTTGTTCAATATTTACCTTTTTATAAATGTTACTCTTCTCAAGTGTTCTATACTCCTTTTTATAAAATAACCATTCATTATAATTTTCTGACTGTCCCCCAGAGATAGGTAATCAACAGTTGGTTCAACCCCACATTTTATACAGATTAAACAAACGCAAAACATGCATGCCTGAACTGGCCTTTGTCAGAGCAACAGAAGAACTGATAAGTTGTAAAAAAATAAACTAAAAACAATATTCCTGTATCTGTAAACATTATATACAAACTTAGTTCTTGTAAAATTTAATTATTAACTTAAAACATGTCATCTGGGTCTTCCCAAGTGCTCTAATCTTTAAATATTCCATTTCCTTAGTATCCAAAGCTTTAAAATATTATTATTAATAATAAATTAGCATTTATAGAGTTGTTATCCTGTCTTATATGCCCTATATGTGTAAACTAATTTATCCTTGTTAATAGGCCTATAAGTTAAATATCATTGATACTTTTTCTACAAATAAGCACTGTAAAGCTAAAAATCTTGCTCACAATCAGACAGCTTAAGTCCTCAACCCACAGTATTTTAGCAGGTCCATTACCTCTCTGTTCTTTCCAAACATTTATATAGTAGGACTGGGACTGATTTTATTAATTTCTCTAGTTACGTCTACTGTGCTTTGTTTTAGCACCTGAGAACAGCTGCCTCAACTTCATTTCACTCACCACTAATCTAATGCTAGGATGGGTTTCAGACTCTCACGAAGGTGTGGGATTATTAAGGGAAACTCTAACTCAGAATGAAAACATTAGATAGAACAGCAGAAATACTCTATGTAAATGATGCAACTTCATGAGTACATGGAAAAAACAGGGGGACATAACACAAATATGCTTATGAGTTTTACTATATATTACTCAAAAGATTCCATGAACCTCATACGTTGATAAAAGTGTTTCCAAAAATGATATAATAGTTGCATAATGGAAAAAAGCAAATGCTATATTACTCAGTACTCCACATACATTTACCAATAAAGGGGAAAAAAAGAAAAAAAGATGAAATCATTTTGTGAGTATTTTTCATCACCACCAGCATACCCGCTCTCCTACCATAGCCTGTTCCTGGCATCTTGCTAGCATCTATTCTGAATTTCTCTCTCCTCTTTTCCCCTTACATATAAATATATTTTTTCCTATGTCTTCCCAGCCACCATTCCTGCTCTGAACAAGGCCCAATAGAGAAAAAGAAACCTTTATTCTTTTAAGTCACCAGAGGGAAACTGAGTATTTTTGTTACTATTCTACATTGAGAATTCCATGTCATCTCTCTCTGGTGTCACTCCTCCCCACTATGCCTCCCCACGCTTCCATGCAAAGCTTCATCAATGACAACATAAGGCAACTCATTTTTACTCTTTTTTAAAAATTCCATTTTTATTCTTTTTTAACATAGAACAAATAGGTTAGGGAAAATTATTCACATGTACAGAAATGAGACGGCACAACTTTTTTAAAGGATATGAGATATAGTAATCTCCCTTCTCTTCATAATTCCTTACATAGTGTTGTTAGGTGCTACCAAGTCAGTTCTGACTCATAGAGACCCCGTGTACAACAGAATGAAATACTTTCTGACACTGTGCCCAGCACACAATCTTTTTCATGTTTAAATCCATTGTTGCAGCCACTGCACCAATCCATCTAGTTGAAGGTCTTCTTTTTTTTCTTCTTTTTTGTTGACCCACCACTCTTTCAAACATATGGTCCTTCTCCAGGGATAGGTCCCTCCTGACAACATGTCCAAAATACCTAGGATGCAGTCTAGTCATGCTTGCTTTGAAGGAGCACTCTTGCTGCACTTCAGCTAGGACAGATATGTTGATTCTTTTGGCAGCCAATGGTATATGCAATATTCATCTACTGCACCATAATTCAAAAACATCAATTCTTCCTCTGTCTCCCTATTTAGTGTCCAGTTTTTGCAAACACATGATTTAATTGAAAATACCATGGCATGAGTCAGGAACACCTTCGTCGTCAATGTGACATCTTTACTTTTCAACACTTTAAAGAGGTTTTTTGTAATAACTTTTTCCAATGTAATGCGCCTTTTGATTTCTTGACTACTACTTCCATTGCAGAACCAAGTAAAGCAAAATCTTGGACAACCTTGATCTTTTCTCTATTTATCATGAATTTACATACGGATCCAGTTGTAAGGATTTTTGTTTTGTTGATGTTGATGCACAGTCCATACTGAAGGCCGTGTTTTTTGATCATCATCAGTAAATGTTTCAAGTCCTCTTCACTTTCAGCAAGCAAAATTGTGTCATCTGCATAACACAGGCTGTTAATGAGTCTTCCTCTAATCTCGATGCCATATTCTTCTTTGTAAAGTCCAGATTATTTGCTCATCATAGAGATTGAAAAGGTACAGTGAAAGAAAACAGCCCTGATGCACAACTTTGTTGACTCTTAACCAAGGAATGTTTCTTTGTTCTGTAATATTCTACTTAAAGTCACTCAATTATGACCTCAGTTTCCAAGGGACTTTTTTTTGTGGGTGTCAGATGATGTGGTGGCTTAAAAATGTTCCTGTATTTGTTCATACTCCTCCCTACAGAAGGTAGAGTTTAATTTTGCTTCCCCAAATATGGAATGGCATAATTTTTGAGATTATTTTACAAAAGTCAATATAATTTCCATCAGGCTGTCTTCTTTTGAAGCATATATTCTTGGAATCAAGTTGCTATGTTATGAAGAGACTTAAACCATCCCATGTAGAGGTCATATGGAGAAGCCAAACGTGAGTGCTCTGGCTGACAGTCACACTGGAGTCCCTGTGGGCAGACAGATGAACTACCAGCCATGTGAGTGCTGATGCCTTTGCAAGGGTTCCAAGCCCAGCTGCCACCTCACTGTAGGAATCCTCAAGTAAGAACTGCTGGGCTGAGCCCAAACTCTAGAGCTATGAGAGAGGATAATAATAAAGGACTGGACTGAAGCTACTTCACTCCACTGAGTGTGAGGTGGTTTATTATGAAGTAATCAATGCCCAGAACAAAGAAATGATAAGTCATTTCCTGATACTTGTTTATTGAGAAAAATCCAGTAAAATAACAATACAAATATGAAACAACAGTAAAAACCCACAATTCCATTTTGGTTTGTTCACTCCTAACACCTCAGGCAATGTAAAACTATCCTTTTCCTTGGCCCCATTCTCTGTAATTTTCCCATTCACCAATAAATGATTTTCTATATTAATTTTTTTCTCTTCATAGTGTTGATATGGCTTTTTCTTCTTGACTGGATCCTGGGTGATATAATGTTTGAAGAAAAAAATTTGGCAGAACCTAGAGCTATGGAAAATAATCTTTGTATGACATGAAAGTTATTTATTTATTTATTTATTTATTATCCTTTGGCAGCTGCCACAGGTGAAAAAGAAACATGCCTTCCCAGTTGGGCATGTGGTTCATACCTATAATCTCACCAACTCAGGGGGTGGAGACAGGAGGATCACAAGTTCGAGGCCAGAGGCAGCCTATGCAATTTAGAGAGGCCTTGTTTCAAAATAAAAAGGAAATAGGCTAAGGGTATGGCCCAGTGGTAAAGCACCTACAGAAGGCATATGAGAAGCTCTAGGTTCAACTTCCCAGTACCATAGAAAAAAGGAAGAAAGGAAAAAGAAATATACCTTCCCCATCCTGCCTCATTCTTACTATTTGGATGTGGCTGGCTTCTCATGAGAAACCTTGCCTTTCATCCCAAGCCAGCCTTGGAACTCAAATAGCCATTATTTTTATCTCATTCTGTAGAAAAGATTCAACTCTAAAATGAAGTAGCAAAAGAAAACTTTTCTAGGCATTCCATAGGAAATAGAGAAGAGTATTTGTATTATACATCATACAGCATCTTTGTAAAGACCTTTCTTAGCTATTGTTATTCTTCTTAAAGTTTCTTCCTTAGTCTCATCCTATCTCATTACAGTGATGAGGATGAAGCCAAGTGACCATGGACTGAAAACTCAGACCAGAGACAAAATAAATCTTTCCTCCCTTAAGTTGTTTAGCTCAGGTATTTTGTACAATGAAAAGCTGACCAACACAGATGTTAAAACTTAGTTGCAATGGTCCTGAACATGTACAGAATTATCTTCATATCATTATTCCCTGAACAGTAAGTATAATGGTTATTTAATTAGCATTTACATTATACTAGTTCTCATGTTGGGATCTAGCTCAGTTGGTAGAGTGCTGCACTGCAGTCTCTGAGGTCCCGAGTTCAATTCCCAGCACCTCAAAAATGGGAGAAGGGCCTGGCAACCCACTCCCAAGGCAATCCCAAAACAGTTGGCCATTGAAAACCCTATGAGGGTTGCTATGAGTCGGATACCGACTTGAGGGCACCTAACAACAACAACAAGTTCTCATGAGTAATCTAGAGATAATTTAAAATTTACATGAGGACGTGCACAGGTTCTAGGCAAATATAATCTCATTTTGTATAAATGAATACGGTAGCTAGATTTTGTAATTTCTGGAAGATGTCTACTGGGGGTGTATGAGAAAGATTTCATATACATTTTCTGGGAACGAGTTTCTCTCTCTAGATGTACTGACAAGGGAGACTAGAGCTCTAAGGGCTGTTTTGTGAGGATAAGGCATTAATCCTTAGTTTAAGGATTTTGGACCTTTTGTAACTTGCATGGACCCTTGCTAAATTCTCATCTTTGAGCAATGTCATTAATCTTAGCCTCTGAACCTTCCTTTTGTCTGAAAAAGAAAGGTGAATAAGTGTGGATTGGTGGTGGAAACAAAAGAGAGCACAAAAATATTCCAGTGGAACACAGGAATCTGTAACTCACTTCTAATCTGTTTATACGAGGTAGATCTAACGCTACTTATTTAAACAGAGAGAAATTATACCCATGATCAGTTTAGATAATACACACACATAAAAGCAATTCAGTGAGATTGAAGAAAATAAGATAGGAAAGGTTAATTGTGACTAAACGTTTAACAGCTTTGAAAGCAAGGCTGTGGGAAGTTGGCTTCATCATACGGCAGTGATTAAGTAGAATTAGGAGGGCTTAGGATGTAACTCAGTAGTAGAGCAACTGTCTAGCATATGCAATGCCTTGGGTTCAATCCCCCGGCCTGAAAACAGCAGCGGCAGCAGCAGCAGCAGCAGCAGCAGCACCACCACCACCACCACCACCACCACCACAAAAGGACCAGCCATGTGGAGCAACACTAGGACATCTGACTCCCGGCAGTATTAGAAACCCAGAGCTTCTCTCTTCCAGGGTCATCTAGAGTTACAAAATGTTAGAAAGTGGGTAATGAGGCAGGGCGTGGTAGCCCATGCTTGTAATCCCAGAGACTCAGGAGGTGGAGGCAGGAGGATCACAAATTTGAGGCCAGAGGCAGCCTGCTAACTTAATGAGATCATGTCTCAAAAAGTAAAAAATGGGCTGCAGTTGAAGCTCAATGGGAGAGCACTTACAAAGCATGTGTGAGGCCTTGAGTTCAACCCCTATTACTACAAAAAAAAAAAAAAAAAAAAAGAAAGAAAAAAAAAAAAAAAAAAAAAAAAAAAAAAAAAAAAAAAAAGGAAGGAAGGAAAAAAAAAAAAAAGAAGGAAGTGGATAGCGAGTACAAGCATGTTCCTACACTCTCCTCTCCTGAGATCCCTTTTATGGACAGCATGTTTACATCCCCCAGAAATTCAACCTGATACAAGGTGGTGCTTGGAGGTCTAGAATTTGAGACATGATCAAGACGACCAAGCCCCATGAGGGGATCAGTGCAGGTAAAAGAAGAGAAGGACACTAGAGCTGGGCTCCCTTGGCTACATGAGGTTATGATGATATAAAGCTTGGGGATGCAGCAGCAGACCAGGAGATGGGCCTCCACAAACATCAGACACGCAGGTGCCTTGGTCTAAGACTCACCAGGCCTCAGAATTATGAGAAAAATAACCTGTGTTTTGTTAAACACATCCAGTCCGTGAAATTTTTGTTATAGCAGCCTGAGTGTGCTGCCTGCACCTTATCACTGAAGCTATTTTTTCTACTTACAAGCCTGATGCATTTATCCAAGGCATCTGTGTTCAGGTGCCATTAGATCCTTTCCCTTGCCCAATGCCAGGTATTTATAGGAAAGCTTTGTAAGGACTCTACTACAGACCCTTTTCAGAATGCTCTATTGGAAAGTGACATTTTTGGGGAGACCTGGTGAGGAGCAGAGGTAAAGCATGGGGTGCACCCTCAGGCAGGCCCAAGAGCACAAGGTGACCCCTCTGTACTCAAGAACCTTATGATCTTGGGTGAGAATACTAATACTCTGCAAAATTCTGCTGTGGTACAATTTTATCTGTAATTTGTGATTATGACCCAAACCAGGTAGGATCTGGGGGCCTGTTGGTGGGAGACAGCCCCTGATTGTCTCCAGCAGCCATGCTTGCTGGGGGAATAATATTCCAGTAGGAATACGAGGGAATCTGGAGAACCAGAACACATGGGAAGGTAAATCCTTAGAAAATTCAGGAAGCCTATGATTTTTAAAAACCTTTTGCATCTGGAGTTTTCTTTCCCCTACCCTCACAGGCCTGCAGCCATAGCCCTGTGGCATCCGATCCCATCAGATCTCGGAAGCTAAGCAGGGTCAAGCCTGGTTAGTACTCGGATGGGAGATCGCCTGGGAACACCAGGTGCTGTAGGCTTGGGAGAAGGACCTGGCAACCCCCTCCCAAAAATCAACCTGCCATTGAAAATCCTATGAATAGCAGAGAAGCACTGACAATAGTGTTTCACCTGTTGTATGTAGGGTTGCTATGAGTTGGATACCAACTTGACTGCACCACCACCACCACTACCACCACCACCAACAACAACATCCTCACAGCGTACCAAAGGATGTGAAGAAAGAATAGATAGCCCATGGTCGCAGAAGCTGCAGTGCACTGAGGATAAGGACAGCTTGGGCTTCATCATGTCCTTCTTGTGAACTATTTGAATGACTTACAGCAATTGATTTTACCTCTGCATTTTGATGTCATCATTTGGTATAAGTTATGAACATGTGATGTATTGTAAAACACCATGACAAATATGTATACAAGCAAGATCTTAAAACAACATTTATCTTGTGTGTTATTAGCCCAGCCAATTATTATTTTAGTAAAGGTGACCATATTCACTTTTCCTAGGGTGATCAGTGAGTTTATATTGATTATTTCAGATGAATAACTAAATAATATTTTAAATTGTCTCCATAAGATGTTCAACTCTTTGTCTACATTCTCACTTAACAGCAAGTTTTGAGAAAGTTCAACACAAAGCACAGACCCTTCTTGGCCCTATGTGGAGCAGAACAAATTATCTTTATTTCCATACTGATTTCAGGCATAAATGGAAAGTGATGTTGACTACCAGCGTTGGCCCATGTAGCCATAAAGACGTTCAGTTGGCAGCGATGGTCTGATGAATCCAGTCCAGGTAGTTGCACACTTTGGCATAGACACCAGGTTTCCCTTTCAGAGCACAGCCAGACCCCCAGGAGACAATACCCTGGAGCTGTCCACCGCAGACCACAGGACCACCTGAGTCATACTGAACAAGAAGGAAAACACAATCAGAATTCCTGTTTATATCCAGATGAGATTATGGGATTCTAGATGCTCCTCTGTAGACCTCGCACCATTTCTGCAGTGTGTTTATCCTCCACAAATTACTTTCTCTATCTCTGGTAATCCACTCTCAATCTCTTTACTACATCCATATTCTACTTCCTTCTTTTTTATGGCCCCTTCTCATTCTGTTGTATGCTTCTAGAGCCACGAAAAGGTTAAGACTGGAGCGATTTAAATCTATCCACTAGTTTTACCCATTTCACAAAGTTTCTTTTCACAACACACCTCCTCAGAAGGGTGCCTGCGTATACATTTTCCCTGACACATTCTCTGTAACTTTCTACCTTTCACTCTAAACATCATATAGAAAACTTATGTTGTTGTTGTTAGGTGCTGTTGAGTCATGTCCGACTCACAGCGACCCTTAAATTTATAGTTTATCCCAAACCATTCCTCATCTCTCAGAATTTGTGCCATGTACAGATTTACAGCTTTCTGTGTTTCAAAAGAGCAAGATGGTATATAAGGGCGGTGGGCCTGACAGGCTGGAAAGAGAAGGAGAACAAAGAAACTCACCTGGCAAGAGTCCTTTCCACCCTCCAGAAAGCCCAAGCAGAACATGTTGCTAGTGATCTGGCCCGAGTAGGAATTTTGACATGTAGAGTCAGAGAGGACAGGAGCATCCAGACACTGAAGAAGTGAAGGTAATTTGCCTGTTGAGAGTGCATGTGTGAACATGGAATGATATTATTCACAAGGTCCTTTGATATTTCTTTCTCATTCTGTCTTCTCTCTTTCACAATATCTCCACTTTTTTCTTTCAATTTGCTAATAATTTATTATTTGGAAGAACGTTGTTTTTTCTTCTTGAGAAAGTTTTCCAAATAGTTCTAATCAACCAGTTTTTCTTTGACGCCATCATCAGTGTCCACAGATCTCAAGTCTAGAGACAGTTGTCAAGAAAGTATGCAATTCAGGCATCAAAAAATCCCTTAGCATCCATTCTATTTAGATCCTCTGCATATCACTAGCCAACTTCAGTTAAATATCTTCACATCTATCTCATAGTACATGTTTGCTGTGTGTTTTACATGATCTCAGCAAACGAATCTTCCTCCCTTCAATTACTCTGTTCTAAGGCTGCATTTGTCAAAAACTGTCCTTGGGGAAAGTTGCCTTAAGTAAGCATTTGGACTAACTGACCCACGGCATGCTTTCCCGCCCAATATTCTCAGACTTGTGTTCCAGTGACTTACTGCCAAAGCTCACAGTGTTGCCCCAGCCAGACACGAGGCACTGAGCACCAGCAGAAGGGCAGGATCTCGGCAGAGAGATGGGGGACACTTGAGAGTTGAGGGTGGCGGGTGACTTCAGTTTAATCAGCATGATGTCATTATCAAGCGTGAATTTATTGAATTGGGGGTGCGGGATGATCTTGGCTGCATCAATGAATTGCTCACCACCCTCAATGACATGAATATTGTGTTCTCCAAGACGCACCTGTAATTGGCTTAATCGAGAGATTAAGTTTCCTAAGTATCTAGTTTGATCTTTTTCCCTTCCTACAAACCTCCAGTCATGAGCATAACCAAAACCACTATACTCAAGCACTGTGCATTACCACCCCTGATGGAGGTTAGAGAATTCCTTAGGTAGGTGTCCCTGCTAGCACAGACTCAGCCCACCATTTCATCAGAAAAGCAAGGTGTAGGGATGGGAAACACATGACCCCACAAAAGAGTTGGACGGGAAAGAGGGATTCCTGGAGAATGATGAGCATCTCTCATTTCTATTCCAGTTGAAATCCCAAGTTTCATGGGACATGAGGCAAGAGTCAGAGATAGAGAAGAATATTTAGAAAATAGAACAAACTATGCTTATTTTTCATTCTATATTGGAAATACAATGCATTTTATTATTTCCACATATTGTTTTGACCTATTTGAACTCTACTGGTTACCACTGTGGACTGATTCATGGTGTCAAGCTATTTCTTCATCAGCCAATCTTTCCCTTCCATGTCTTTGCTGCCATCATTTAGAAAGACATTAGGAAAACTAAAAGCCACTGTTCTGTGTAAATATCCTTCAATACTTTCAATAATTCTTGAGAGAAAAATCAGGATTTTAAGATCTGATTGTTCTATCCATCAAGCATAACTGTGTTTTTTCCCCTGGTTATGCTTTGATATTACTAGATTATCAACTGACTTTGTTGTTATTGTTTTTAGGTGCCACGCAGTTGGGTCTGACTCATAGTGACTCTGTGTACAACAGAATGAAACACTCCCTGACACTGTGTCATGCCCAGCACTATACCAGTGCTTCTCTGCTATTCATAGGATTTTCAATGGCTGATTGTTTTGGGAATGTTTCTTGGAATGGGGTTGCCAGGTCCTTCTCCTGTTTTAGCAGCACAGAGCAAGCAGTCTACCAAGTGAGCTAGCCCCCAGCCCCAGTGACCTTGTTGTTGTTGTTGTTAGGTGCCATTGAATCAGGTTCAACCCATAGTGACCCTCAGAGGATTCTCAGTGGCTGATTGTTTCAGGACTGTTTGGGGAGTGAACTATCATATCCTTCTCCCATTTTTGCAGTGCTGGGGATCAAACCTGGGTCTTCAGAGAGTGCGGAGCAGTGCTCTACCAACTAAGCTAAACCCCAGCCCCTAATGATCTTATAGCCTAGAAATATAAGTATTGGTTACTTACGGCCAGTAGCAGTGAGCTGCTGACAATACCCACTGGTCACTGATGAGGGAACCACCACATGTGTGTTTGCCCTTGTTGTTCAGGGACACCTGGTAGGGGAGGGAGTTCCTCTCACAGGTGTAACCCCCAACAATCTTGTCATCCTCATTTTGAGTAGGGAGAGCAACTGACAAGAGAAAAATTGGGAACTCAGTTAAACAGATCCATCATGGAATTTTTATTCCACCACAAAATTTTTGCAGAATAGACCACAATGTACTGCAGTTTTACATAATCAGGAAATGATGATTTTAAAGGTTTATTTGGAAAATTTATTATTTCATAGCTTTATAATACATTCTTCTTATATCACTTTTAATAAGAATCTATCTTTAAAAATTCATGCTTTAAATTTGAATAATGTGTTGTGTATTCTTACATATGTATCACTCATATGCACACTCTCATACCCACACATTCTCCCTCCAAGACATACCCCAAAACTCACAAAATCAGGGATTCTTTACTCTAAATGACTGACAGTACTGCTGACATACACCCCAGAGGATGTAAAGAATCCTTTTCATAGGCAACTCTGCTCAGCATCCGTGCAAATTGGTGGCAAGCTTTGCAATAATCTTTCTATTTTGTGTTTGCTGTGGGTAATGTGGAGTTGGTATGGTATAGCTATCTTTGTAAGGTAACAATAAATAAACTTCCACAGCCACCTGAGAATATTCTGTCCCAGATAGTAATGACAGTTCTTGCCCCCACCCCTTCAATTCTCTCCTGAAACCTAACATAAACATTTTTAATTAAGTCTTTTTAAAGAACATTAAGTTTCCCTTACCATATCTTTCCGCTTCTCCCAATAATATTTCCAACATTTATTAACACATTTAGCATTGTCAAATAGGGCCCACTGATATTAAGATTATTTATAGTCCTCTAAGTCTGTAATTATATGAGCCTCATAATCCCAATACTTTAAAATAATTTCAGTAACAAATCTCTCCAGCAATGTAGACAGATATATTGACTACATACCTACCAAATTGAAGAAAATTAAAATTAAGTTTGCTAATATAAATTTTGTTGTTGGTGATATAAAGTTTAGTTCATCAAAATAGAAATTATCTTTTCTCCAATTTTCTCTAGATTGACAAATGACTTTATAACAGTGAGGCCTCATTAGTACACATGCTACAAAACACAGCTTAAGTTTTTCATCCATGAGAAATAAAATATCTTTACCTGTTAAGACACCTTGAGTAACTAACCAGCCCTTTAGTATTTAGGGGACTCAGGTTTTTGACTTCCACAACTACTTCAAGGAACACAGATTACTTTCAATTATTAATTCCAAATTCTTCTAGAGGTCAAGACATGCTCTTCTTTTATTTGTATTATCCTTTACTTTTCTATCCTAATTCAGAACATCTATGGAGATGTTTAGGATAAGTTTTGCCACTTTATGTAATCTACTCTGAATTATTCCTTAGCACCATGATCTTGTGCTGGCAAGAGAGGATGCTTAAGTGTCTATAAATACATGCACTGTGCACTGTTGTGCCAATATTTTAAATTCTTGCATACAGAGCCTATATTCAATAACCTTTGCTGTTTTCCATAGCACAAAAATAGACTTACTTACATGATAGATACCTATTGATTTGATCATTAGGAAGAGACTCACCAGCAGCTCCCAGGAGAACAAGGAAGATGAAGATCTTCATGGTTGCTCAGTGGATCTGGACTGGGAAATTGGACAAAGGTTTTCCCCCCACAGCTATATATACCTCCAGATTTTTCATTGACACCAGTGCCACAGGCACCAGGAGTGGCACAAATCCAAATTTAAATCCAATTTTGGGACAGATGGAAGGTGATTCAGTACCAAGCTAAATATGAACATTTTTCCAGTGGACTAATGATGTGGGAATAGAGGTAACAAACTCATCTGGTGGGAACTGTTCCTCATAGTAGGAAAATGTGTTTCACCAAGGTCATAAGACAGAGCTGCAGGTTTCAAGATTCTCAGGTAAAAATCTTAGGTACTTGATTGTCTCAACTGTGAACTTTTTCCTAGGGACTTTCTTAAAATCTGTATCCTTGGTGTGTAATTCACATAGGTACTTCCACTATTATGTAATTTGCTTTAGGATAGTTCTCATTTTCTATATACATGGTCAACCTGTTCTCTTATAGAAGGAAATTTGTTATTATTTGAAATTATAATGGATGGAAGAAGAAGAGTAAAGCAATGAAATATCTAGAGTTTACTGTTGTTGTTGTTCTTGTTGTTATTGTTAGGTGTTGTCGAGTTGGGATGGACTCATAGTGACCCTTTGTACAACAGAACAAAACACTCTCCAACACTGTGCCATGCCCAGCACTATTGTCAGTGCTTCTCTGCTTTTCATAGAGCATATTGTTTTGGGAGTGAATTGCCAGGTCCTTCTTCAGAGTCTGCAGCACCTAGTATTTCCAGGTGGTCTCCCATCCAAAGACTAACCAGGCAGACTGTGCTTAGCTTCTGAGATCAGATCCTCCCCTTATATGCTGTTATATTTCCCATGGTCTCATTACCTGTAGACAACGATGGACCAAAATCATTATGTGGAAAATTCTATAAGTAAGTTATCCCTAATTTTAAAATAACTTAAATTATAATATATTACTATATTTGGTCTATTTTATTATTGTTCTTGTTAATCTCTTACTGTGACTGATGTATACATCAACCTTTTTCTAGGGTAAATATGTATAGGAAAACAGCCGAGAAGTAGTGGAACTGTCCATAGTTTCAGTCTTATACTTGGGTTTTTGGGTTGGATCTCCTATGGACAAGGTGGAATTGTTAGTATTGTGTCTATATTAATTCTGTCTATATTAATTTAGTAATCCTTATCACCATCACACATGATACTTATTATAATCCTCGCTTTACTGAGGGGAAAAATAAGGCACCAAGTATATAGAGGACTTTATTAAAACCCCACAGCATGTACTTGGTAGAATCAGAATTTCAACACAGGAAATCTGCCTCCCTAAAGAGTACCACCTGGTGTGGACTTAGTAGTCAAACCTAAGCCTGTGGGGGCCATTTTATATTCACATCAGAACAAGTTGTAATGAATATTACTAAACTAATATAGGTAGGGCCTGGGATTTAGCTCAGCTAATAAAGCACTGCTCTGCAGTCTCTGAGGTCCAGAGTTCAATTCCCAGCACCACGAACATGGGAGAAGGATGTGGCAACCCACTCCCAAGGCAATCCCAAAATAATCTGCCATTGAAAACCCTATGAGGGTCGCTATGAGTTGGACACGACTCCATGGCACCTAACAACAACAACAAAATATAGGTAGAGCCCACAGGTCTGTCAGCTTGCCATGCTGTGGGGGCTTGTATGTCACTGTGATGCTGGAAGCTATGCCACTGGTATTTCATGGTGGACAGGTTTCAGCTGAGCTTCCAGACTAAGACAAGGACCTGGAAGCCCACTCATGGAACAATCAGATATTGAAATCCCTATGAATAACAGAGAAGCACTGTCAAATATAGTGCTAGAAAATGAGCCCCCTAGGTTGGAAGGCATTCAAAAGATGACTGGGGAAGTGTTGCCTCCTCAAAGCAGAGTTGACCCTAATGATGGGACTGGAGTAAAACCTCTGGGACCTTCAGTTGCTAATGTGGCATGACTTGAAATGAGAAGAATTATAGAGGCTGCAAAAATGAACTCAAACATAAAAAGATCATGTACATGGCAGAGTGTTGAGTAGTGTTCTTTTCTGTTGTACACAGGGTCTCTGTGAGTGGGACTCAACTTGGAGACATCTAACAACAAATATAATTAGACTACTCAGAACATCATTGGCTCCCTTATCCAGAAGGGGCACATTTATAGACCTCCTGAAACTATAGGTAATACCAAATATGATACAGAATGCTTTCCTATACATATGTACTAATGAAGAAAGTGTAATTTGTAAATTAGACACAATAAAAAATTAACAATAACTAATAGTCCAAATAATACAAGTTATAATAATATTCTTTTGAGAGAGGATCTTGCTACATTGCTTAGGCTGATCTTTTATTTTACTATGGACTCTAGGATGGGCTCAAACTCATAATCCTCTGACTCAGCCTCCCAAGTACAAGGATTACAAATATTTGTTAGGACATATGCCAATGGTTTTTTAAAATCTGAGTCATTAATTCCTAAAATCTATCATTTAATAATTTTGGTATGGTCCATGGTAAACTATGAGTAACTGAATGTATAGATGGAGGAAGTGCATATAAAGAAGAACTATTGTCTCTCTGACATATGGTAAGGACTAGATAAGTGTAGGTTATTATTATTTTAGCTTCCCCTTTATTATAATTTTAAAGAAGAAAATATTTCCTTTTATTAGAATAACAATGTATTTCTATTAATAATGAAAAGTTAATATGCCTGTACAAGATCACATCTACCCTAAGAGAAAGTATATAATTGTGAAAGAGTCAATGTTAATTAAACACTAAGGATGCAGAGTTCAAGAGAGTCCTTAGAAAAATATTTCACAGTTGAGACAACGAAGTATCTTATATTATTATCTGGGAATCTGGAAATCTGTAGCTCTGCCCTGTGACCTTACTACAACTTATTTTCCTTTTATGAGGAGCATTTTCTACCAGGTGGGTTTACAACTTCCATTCCCATGATCTTCTGGAACACTGGGAAAATGTTGCTGTTTAAATTGGTTCCTGAATTATTTTCCATCTGTCAAAGGATAGAATTCTAAGTTTAGTTATGTGATTTTCCAATGAAATCACTTCCCTGAAAACTGTGACTATGGATGTCAGTGGCAAAGTTGGAGGTATAAATAGCTGTGGAAGAAAAACCTGCATCCTATTACCCAGTTCTGATCCGGTGAGCAACCATGAAGACTTTTATCTTCCTTGTTCTCCTTGGTGCTGCTGGTGAATCTTTCTAGTGAATGAATTCCTAGGTATCTGTATTATATATACAGTTCATGCTTAGGGAAAACAATAGCAGTGTTGAGTATAGGCTCTATATCCAAGAAAGTTGGGCTGGAATTTAGCTCAGTTGGTAGAGCACTGCTCTGCGGTCTCTGAGGTCCCGAGTTTGATTCCCAGCACTATAAAAGAAGAAGGATGTGGCAATCCACTCTCGAGGCAATCTCAAAAACAGTCAGCCATTGAAAACCTTATGAGGGTTGCTATGAGTCGCATATGACTCAATGGCACCGAACAACAACAACCTAAGAAAGTTAAAATGTTCAAACATCAGCATATATATCTATGTTTATAGATAATTAAATCTCCCTTATCAAAGGAAGTTGATGGTTACCAGAAGTATGTCAGAGTAGAGGGGATAAAGATCCAGTTGTCCCCCTCAACTTCCAGGTAGATTTTGTGAGTTAGGAGAGAAAAGGAGAGGATAGTTCACATGAAAAAATAACTTGCCTTGATTTCTCTAAGAATTTGGAGTTAAAAATTAAAAATATTCATGCTCATTAAAGAGGAGGTGAACATCAAAATCTGAGTCTCCTCAATACTGACAGATGGGTTATTTAGCCTACAGATTCTAACAGGTACAAAACAAAGAAAACATATTTTCCCTCATTTTTTTCCACTTGGGCTATATTTTATGATATCTTTACTAATTCCTGGTATAAAGTCATATCTTATTCAGTTGTGAGAAAAATAAAAATGATGAGTTCTATTTTAATCCTACTAAATTATTACTACTGATAATTAATATTAACTTTTTCCATGTTGGGCAGGTATAAATTTAATACATCTGTATCCATGCATGGACGCTTCTTTCCTAATTTAAAAATATTGGAAAAATGTGACTCATAAACTGTATTTAAGGATTTTGAACTTCATGAAATCCTTTTTTGTGTGCTACATGAAATCTCGATAAATAAGTGGGCCATATCCAAACGCTGAATGCACAGATAAATTGTGGAAAATTCTAGGGATAAATGGAAAGTTTGAGAAAGGTAGTCTTTTTTGGAGGGAGGAAGGAAATGGGGAGTTCTATTTTGTTTTGCTTTGTTTTTGTTTTGTGTTTTGTTATGTTTTGTTTTGTTTGAGACAGGGTATCACCATATAATCCAGGCTGGACTGGAACTTGCTGTTGGAGCCCAAACTGGCATTGAACTCATAATTGAAGAGGGTAACTTATAATGTTCTATAAGGTGATTTAATGAAATCTTTAGGCTAGATCCAAACAAACTGATGGAGTATCACTTCAAAACTATCATTTTCTTGTAGGCTATAATATTTTCAGGTGGCTTCTACCTTTTTACCTTGTGGTGTGAGCTATTCCATACTAACACTTCTTCAACCATCACAAACACATATCATCAAGATTATTGAAAAACTAGCTGGGTGTTTTTCCTCACACCTGCAATCCCAGTGACTCAGGAGGCAGAGGAAGAAGGATTGTATGTTTGAAGCCAAAGACAGCCTGTATAATTTAGTGAGATCCTGTCTCAAGACACACAGTTAAAAAATAGGCTAGGGGTAAGGTTCAGTGATTGAGCACTTGCAAAACACATGTGTGAATCCTCTGCTTTCAATTCCCCTGTACTACAAAAAATAAAAATAAAAAGCTTTCTACATGTATGGATGGATGATGAATAGGGTGCTGTGTAAAAAAGATACTTTATAGATTATTTATACTCTTAATTGTGTTGATAAGGCATTTATTTTCTAAAGAGTCTCTGATCTTTGTGAGATCGTGGGCATGTTTGTGTGTGTGTGTTTGTGTATAAAAGATATGTATGTAAGAACACAACATATTTACCAAATATAAATAATACACTTAACATGCTCATTCATAGTTATGAAAGAAAGGTTCATATGTGAGGAATAAAAGAATAGGTTATCAGAAACCTAACTTAAAATAAAAATTTCCTGACTATGTGAGACAGGAGAATATTGTCATCTCTTTTGTGGTTAGTCTGCAAATCTTCATGATATATGAAATTCCATGATAGATCTGTGTAACAGACACTATTCCTTGACAGTTGCCCACTCCCCTGATCATGATGATGACAAGATTATTGAGGGCTACACTTGTCAAAGAATTTCATGCTTTACCAGGTGTCCATGAACACTGGCAACCACATATGTAGTGGTTTCCTTCATCAATGACCAATGGGTATTGTCGTAAGCTCACTGCTACAGGGCATAAATAACCAAGAGTCACATTTCTAGGCTCTAATGTCAGTTGATCCTCTAATAAAACCAAGGTAAAATCAGGGGGAAATGCAGAGTTATGCTTTATAGATGAAGCATTCAAATCCTAAGAGCCTGATTATTCCCTCAAGAATTGTGTAAAAAATTGAAGGACTCTTACATGGAAGAGTGACCTTAGAGTTTCCTGATGTCTTCCTAAATGATGGCATTAAAGTCATGGAAAGGAAATATTGACTAATGGATACCTAGAAATAGTTTTAAAACCTGAACCAGTGCATAGTTCTACTAAATACAACTCAGTCAGAACAAAATATGGAAGTGATAAAATGCATCATATTTCTAGTACATAAAAAATAAACATAATTTGTTCCATTCTCTAGATATTCCTTCCTATCTCTGACTCTTGCCATATCTCACTATGAAACTTGGTAACTTCAACTGGAATAGAAATGGCAAGTGTCAATCAATCTCCAGGAATCTCCTTTCAGATCCACTTGTTTTGTAGGGGTTATGAGGTTTCCATTCCTTACTTTTCTAATGAGATGGTGAGCTGTGAGTCTGTGCTAGTAGTGACACTGATCTAAGGAATTCTCTGACTTGTACCATGGGAGGTAGTGCACAATGGTACCTTAAGTGGACAATTATGTTTGTGTCTGAATTCTTGAAAAGTTTAGTGTTTTGTTTATGGTCATGATAGGGAACTTGGGGAAAGGGAAAGAAGATCAAGTTGTCTACTTAGGAAACTTAGTCCTTCAATCCAGCCATCAACAGCCTATTTGGGAAAACATAATACTTGTGTCACTGACAACAATAAGCAATTCATTGACACAGCCAAGATCATCCAGCACTCCCAGTACAATGAATTCACCATTAATAATGACACCATGCTGATTAAACTGAAGTCATCTGCCACCCTCAACTCTCAAGTATCTACTGTCTCTCTGCTAAGCTCCTGTCCATCTGCTGGTGCTCAAGGCCTTGGGTCTGGTTGGGGAAACATCATGAGTTTTGGAAGTAATTGTCAGTGGAACATAAGTGCCAAGTCTGAGAATACTGGAGGTGAAAAGGGACACTTTGTCCAAATTCTCAGTCAAGGCAAAATAGTGCAAGGTCGTAGTCATTGAATATATATGATTATACCAACAACATTTAAAAGAAAAATATCAAGAAGCAATTCAAAACATAAAGTATATTTGCATTGTTGTTGTTGTTGTTAGGTGCCTTCAAGTTGGGTCTGACTCATAGTAACCTTATGTTCAACAGAGTGAAACACTATATAACATTGTGCCATGCACATGATCTTTTATGTTTAAGCCTATTGTTGCAGCTACTGTGTCAATCCATCTAGTAGAGGGTCTTCCTATTATTTGTTGACCTGCCACTCTCCCAAACATGATGTCCTTTTCCAGGGTTTGGTCTGTCCTGACTACATGTCCAAAATACATAAGATGCAGGCTAGTCTCTCTTGCTCCCAAGGAACACTCTGGTTGAACTTCTTCCAGGACATATCTGTTGGTTCTTTTGGCAGTCCATGATATACTTAATATTTGTCTCCAGTGCCATGATTCAAAAGTATCAATTCTTCTCCTGTCTCTCTTATTCATTGTCCAGCTTTCACAGCCATATGATGTGACTGAAAATACCATGGCATGAGTCAGGTGCACTTTCATCTGTAGTGTGACATCTTTACTTGCAACACTTTAAAGAGACCTTTTGCCATAGCTTTTCCCAATGCAATGCATCTTTTGATTTCTTGACTGCTGCTTCCACAGGTATTGATTGTAGAACCAAGTAAAGCAAACTCTTGGACAACCTCAATCTTTTCTCTGTTTGTCATGAAGTTGTGTACTGATCCAGTTGTAAGAATTTTTGTTTGTTGATGTTGAGGCACAATCCATGCTGAAGGCTGTGTTCTTTGATCTTCATCAGTAAATGGTTCAAATCCTCTTCACCTTAAGCAAGCAAAGTTGTGTTGTCTCCATAGCATAGGTTATTGATGAGTCTTCCTCCAATCAAGATGCCACATTCTTCTTCATAAAGTTCAGCTTCTTGAATTATTTGCTTAGCATAGAAATTGAAGAGGTATGGTGAAAGGATACAGTCCTGACACATACATTTTCTGATTTTAAACTAGGTAGTGTTTCCTTGTTCTGTTTGAATAACTGCCTCTTGGTCCATGTACACGTTCCTTATAAATATAATTAAGTGCTCTGATGTTCCCATTCTTTGCAATGTTATCCATAATTTGTTGTGATTCACACAAATGCTTTGCACAGTCAATAAAATATAGATAGATATCTTTCTGGTATTCCTTACTTTTGGTTAATATCCATCTGAGATCAGCAATGATGTCCCTGGCCCATCCCTGTTCTGAATCTGTCAACATTTTCTGGCAGTTCCCTGTTCGTATACTGCTACAATCACTTTTGAATAATCTTTAGTAAAATTTTACTTACACGTGATATTAATGATATTGTTTGATAATTTCCACATTTGATTGGATTCCTTTTCTTGGTAATAGGCATAAATATGGATCTCTTTCAGTCATTTGGCCAGGTAGCTGTTTTTCAAATCTCTTGGCCTAAACTAATGAGTAAGTACCTCCAGTGCTCCATCTGGTAGTTGAAACACCTCTATTGGTATTCCATCAATTCCTGGAGCCTTATGTTTTGCTGATGCCTTCAAGGCAGCTTCCACTTTGTCCTTCAGTACCATTGGTTCCTGATCATATGCAACCTATTGCAATGGTTGACCATCCAACAATTCGTTTTATATAATGACTCTGTGTATTCCTTCCATGTTCTTTTGATGTTTCCTGGGTCTTTCATTATTTTCCCTATAGAATCCTTCCCTATTGCCCCTAGAGGCTTGAATTTTTTCTTCAGTTCTTAAGCTTGAGAAAAACATGGTGTTTTCTTGTCTTTTGGTTTTCTGTATTCAGCTTTTTGCACATGTCATTATAATATTTGATAATTGCAACTACTAATATGAGAGACTACTAAGAAGACTACTAATCAACTACTAATAAGAGAGACTTATTTTGTGTATAAGAAGTTAACATGTTTTTCATTCTTGTTTGAAGAGAATTTAAGACTTTTGACAGTTTTCAGGTATAAGTGACCTTATCCTTAGGATTGTCTTGAAACTATTGAACCTCAGAGGGGTTCTGTGCAAGATGGTTTCAACACTAAAAGACATTTATATCCTTTACAGGAAGGCATCTGAGTAAAATCTAATTGTCAATCTTTCTCTGGGAATGTACTTCTCCTTTGTATTTGATTCTACCTCCTGGGACAGGCCATTACAATTGTTTATGTACATATTGTTTTCTAATGAAACTAAGGGAGAAGGACCTGGCAATCCACTCCCAAAAGTCAATATGATATTGAGAACCCTATTAATAGCAGAGAAGCACTGACAGTAGTGTTTCACCATTGTACGTAAGGTCGCTATGAGTCAGACACTGACTCAAATCCTACCAACAACAGCAACAACAATAAAAACAACAACAATGAAACTAAAGTAATTTTATAAGCAATTGGATTTTTCATTGAATATATTTGGTGAAAATTAGCATTATTATAAAAATTTTTGTTAGCTGGGATCATAAGTCACCTGGAGAAGCTTGGATAAACCCGACAAAGAAACTGAAGAAAACATGAGGCAACCTTAGTTCTTTGAGTGAAGTGTTCTATGATTAGGACAATTCCCAAGGCAAAGAAAAGACAGAGACTAGAAGATAAGTTAGCCCAGGGTTCATTAGAAGGAAAAATATTTTGGACAGACAGTCAAAATAGATGCCTTGAGATATCTGGGGCACAGAGATCTTTATTTTTATTGAAAAGCAGAGTAAAGAAGTGGTCTACTCAGTGTGACCTGAACCCTGGGTATGAAACTCAAGCTCCATCTTTCATGTATAGGCCTGAGGAAAGCCTGTTATTTAGTAATCTTTTGTGGTAGAGACTGAGATCTTTGTTTTATGAAATGGATTAATGGACTTGTTTGGTATATTCCAAAAGAATGGACCCATAGGTAGACATATTAGATTAGTGTGGCTGTGTTCATAATCTGAGGACTCAGGCAATCGTTAATTTTGGTTAGGGTCTGGGGCATGTTAGAACAATGTCTAGACATTATCCAAGGATCTTCCTTCTGGTACCTTGGGAGGTCCTGTCCCAGGTCATGGCTGAAAGAAAGCACCATTTTTAACCCCCCTTTAATTCTATGGCCTGCTAATAACTAACTACATATCTAGTATTATGAATCTTTGTCCTAATTTCTTTGTAAACTGAATCTGTTTTGCATGTTACTTTTGTTTTGTATTTTCCTTCTATTTTAACTGCTGTTACCTGCTAGAATTTTGCAGAAATAAACCTTTTAACAAAATAATCTGTCCCAGTGTTTTGAGGTGATAGTCATCATGTACAGAACAGGTAAGATTAAACTTGACAGTGAACTCCAGGTAAACTTGAGAATGACTCCTTCTGAGATTCTTTGTTGAGCAAATGTGGTTAAATGACTTGACACTGAATGACTAAATGACTTGACACTAAATTCCTTTTAATTTATCACTTCTAATTCAGCATGGGAACATATCAGACCAACAACCAGGACATGCTCATCAGGCAATAGGGAGAATCCAAATCAATCCACAGGTTGATCAATGATGTCTTCAGAGAAAATCTTTCAAAGACAAGGGGACAAATTTGTAGAATCAAAATGGATTCCTTTGTGTCAGCTCTTTTCCAAAGTAAATAAGGCTGGGAGGTTGTGAAGGAAGGATTCATGAGCATTATTGCCTGACAATAGAAATAAAAGCCCAGCTACCAGTCACCTCTGTACAGAAAGCAGAGTTCATAATTTTAACATGGCCCTCCATTCGGGTAAACAAGAAAATGTCTAATATCACTGACCCCATGCTCAATAATAGTCCATGCCTATCGAGCCATTTAGAAAAAAAGGATCTATTGCACAAATTATTTAAGATACCTTCTCTCTTTTGTGTTTCACTTTACAGTTTATAGTGATATTTCTATTTGCAAGTTTAAATATTGCTTCCTCTAGTCATATGCATCAGCCATTGTTTAAAGACTTAGCTTGTCCCCTTCTCATGTACTAGCACAAAACAACTCAGGAAAACTAGAAATATTTCCACATGAGTATTAAACAATATCATTGCTCTAACTCTATCTAAAACCCATTGCTTAATGTAGTAGCCATCTTCAGTCCCTCAAGATTGAAGAATGAATGAAGGCAAGGGAAACTTAAATATGGCCTCAATTGAAATTGTCTTTCATTTTCTCCTTCCTTTTTCCCTTTATTTCTCTCATTAATCCTTGGGCTTAAGAGAAGCCCTACCTAGGAGTTAAGATTCTGTCATGATTAAAACCTAAAATTTCTTTCAAAGGTCATGTGCCTTAATGTTTGGTCACCAGCTGGTGACCAGGTTTGTGGAGGCTATGGAAACTTTGGGAGGCAGTATCTAGCTTTGCAGAAGTGAGTTATTAGTATGGACCTTTGGGTTTTTTTAACCTGGACCTACAGCCCCAGTTGCTTTCTCTCTCCTATCCCATCATGAGGTCACCTGTCATGGGTCTACCTGCCTGCCCAGATGTCTGTGTAACATCATTTCTTCTTGTTTCTATGGACTAAATAATCTAGCAGTTGCTGTTGTTGTTGTTGTATGCCATCGAGTCGGTATCCGACTCATAGTGACCCTCATAGGGTTTTCAATGGCGGACTATTTCGGGATTGCCTTGGGAGTGGATTGCCAGGTCCTTCTCCCATTTTTGCGGTGCTGGGAATTGAACTCGGGACCTCAGAGACTACAGTGCAGTGCTCTACCAACTGAGCTAAATCCCAGCCCAATTTAGCAGTAAGCCCCCAATAAACATTTTCTTCTCATAAGATTTCTTTGGTTGGTTTTTCTTCTTCAGTGATGGCAATTAACTAATATAGAAAATTGATACCTACCAGGCATGTGATTGTTGCTGAGCAAAAACCTGATCATGTGGTTCTTAGGCTGTTGGAACTTGTTTGTGGCAGGAGTTTGGAAGAATTTGGAGATGCAGGTAAGAAAAGCCCTGAAATGCTATATGTAGAGTTTAAGGGGGATTTCTGATGGGAATAAGGAAGACTAGAATGCTGCCATTGATAGAAATGTAGATGAAGCTCACAGTGCTTCAGAGGAAAAGGAGGACTCTATTGGGTATTGGACTAGAAGTGATTTGTGTTATATACTAACAAAGAGACTGTCTGAATTCTGCCTATATCCTAAAGATTTGAATGAGGCTGAATTTAAAAGTAATGAACTAGTTAACTTGGCAGATGAAATATGAGGGTGGCAAGATATAGGGGATGTGTCATGGTTGGTGCTTGTTGAATTTAAAAGATTTATAAAAACAAACAAACAAACAAACAAAAACATAAAATGGCAAAACAGAAAAAGATTTGAAAAATGTGTATTTTAAAGAGAATAAAAGCCCTGGCTTTTAAAAAGTTACCACGAATAGGGCTGGTTCCAGTAAGAAGACCATAACTGTTCAAGAGATAAGTGCTAATAGAAGGGATTGGCACACAGCAGGAGTTGGCAGTTTCCTCCCATCTAAGTCCCCAGGTATGAAACACAAAGTCATTTGGAAAGGAAGTATCTGAAAAGTGAAGACAAAAGAATACTTTTCTGATGGACACATTCCTAAAAAGAGGCCCCCCAGGGAAGTGGTTTCTCAGCCTAGGCATATGAGGGTCCCTGCTGCAACTATGGTTCAGAAGAGGAAAACTTCCTTTCCAGCTCTCAGTGACTCTTGGCATCATGCACATGTTGCTGATTTTTCATATATGCAAAATGCTAGCATTAAGGGTTTATTGAGGCTGCAACCAAAGTCCTACAAGATAGCTTTCAAGGCTAGGCAATATGTATTAGGGAGAGGCCCTGAAGGGCTGATAGCTGAAGTTTTGAGGGTGGAGCCTAATCAGCAATGGAGATCCCAGGATGTTAGAGATGCCAGCAACATGAAGTGTCTGCCAAGAGAAACTGCTGGCAAATAGAGCCAGCCTATGAGGGCCATATATGTTGCAAATGACAAGGTCAGAGAAGCAGAGCTGCCCAAGCCTGATTCTAGATGATGCCAGATGCCAGATTTGAATTGACAGAGTTTGTTTGTCCAGCAGGATATTGGTCTTACTGTGGATGAATCTTTCTTTTCTGTACATCCATTTCTCCCTTTCAGAATAGGAATGCTTACTCTGTGACATTGTACATTGAAGTATGTAGACTGCCTTTTGTTTTGCAGGTGCCCACAGCTAAGTGGAGACATTGAACTTCGAATTTTGGACATGGTTGAGACAGCTAAGACTTTGGGGACTCTTAATTTGGATTGAGTAAATTTTGCATTATGGGATACCCATGATCTTTGGGGACCAAGGGTGGAGTGTTATGGTTCAAATCTAAAATGACCCCCAAAGGACATGTGTTTTAACATTTGGTCACCAGCTGGTGGTGCTGTTTATGGAGGCTATGGAAATTTTGGGACTCAGGATCTCGCTTTGCAGAAATGAGTAAATGGGGTTGGGCATTTTGAGGTTTTTACCCAGACCTATGGCACTGGTCTTTCTCTGCCTCTTGCTGTGAAATCACCTGCCATAGGTCCAGCTGCTAGCCCAGATGCCTGCCTGCCTGCTGCACCACCATGCCTTCCTACCTCTATGGACTAAATATTTTAAACATAATCCCCAGATAAATATCTCTTCCCCCATAAATTTGCCTTTGTTTGTTTCTCTGCCACAGCAAGGATGAGCTGACTAATAGATGTTATTGGACAAATCTTTTTTAGGTCACAGAAACCAGACCATCTGATGGCCGTTGCAACATTCTCCATTAGGAAATAGCCACAGCATAGACGCTTGAAGACCATTGCCTGTTCTGGTCAGAGAGAGAGAAAGGAAACGTTTCCTGTCTTGAGGATTCCTAAAAAGCACCTCCTAATTAGGGTCTCTCTGACCAGCCTGAGGGACTGACCTCTGGATGACCCCAGGCTACATTCTAGTCACTACTTTCTCCCTCCTCCCATTGAGTGACCAAAGATGGCCCCTGACCAGCTAGACCCTGTCCTAACCACCTCTACCCTGATTGGTCACCCCAAGCCCCCTAATTGGCTCCTAAAGGAATCTATATGATTAGACCCCTCCATACCTTACCCATAATCCAAAACTCACCCCCAAATCATCCTATTTGAATAACTGTCCCACCTGGCAGGTATGACAGGTAATACCCACTACATACCCCCTTCCAAGAGCCTATGTAAATAGGCTCTTGGACCCCACCTTGATGCTTCACTTGCTGTCTGGACCCCATCACCTTGATCCAGTACTCCCCAATCCTGTGGCAGACTGTAATCAAGCCAGAGAGTCAAGCCCAGGGGCCCCAAAGTGCTGAAGGCTATCAGCAAGGCACGAAGTGCCCTCCAATTTCTCCCAATCCTGGGAAGGAAGAGGGTAGAGAAGGTGAGCTGCGAGAGTCAAGACCAGTGGACCTCCAGCATCTTCCAGATAACATCTGAGCTGCAGCCTTGCTAGCGGTAACACCATTAAGGCCGCAGCATTCTATGCTGCTCACCTTGAGCTACCACTTGTAAAGGGCTGATTGCTGGTTGTCCCTCTCTGAGGGAGCAACCCAATAAAACTTTCCTGTTCCCTTTCGTAGAGAAGGTCTCCCAAGGTCCTTCTTTGGCGCCTCCAGCCATTCCATCATCCCGGTCCTGAGGGTTCCCGATACCCATCTGGTGTCAGGGTAAGGCTTTGTCCTCAGCCGGGTCTGAGCCAAACTCCATACTACTGGATGATGAACATACCACTCAGCATCTTCTTGTATTCCCTTCTCTTGAGATATATCTTATGGTTGACATGTTTATATCCCCCCAAAAGTCATATATTGAAACCTTAACCTCAAATGAGATGGTACTAAGATTAGGTTTTGGTCCCAGCTTTGAAAGGGGGAAAAAAAGTCAGTGCTCCCTAGTAAAAACGCAACTCACTGCCATGTTGCAGTGCTGCAGGCTGGTAAAGCCATCACTCTACATGGTAGGCTACAGGTCAATACAGGTCATATCCCATAGCAGAATGGATGTGTCACACCTGTCTTCAGCTCCTCAAGAGTGTTCCAGTTTTCCTGTGGGCGCCAAGCATCCCTCCTTGCCTGAGGAGTCCAGCTCAGATAAAACAGGTCCCTTTACTACTAGTGTTAAAATGCATAGGAGGCCATGGATTAGGTCCAGGCACCTGCACTGGACCCAACAGACTAAACCAATAGAGTTTAATCATGGTAACTGAGCTTTGGGTTGTGGGAGGCCTGAAACCAGTGAACTGGTTAAGCTGTGAATGACTGCCTGGTTGACTAAGCTGTAGCCAACTGGGTTGTTTTCTATTGCCTCATTTCCATTTTCTATTAGGTGCTGGTTGGAGTTGTCAGAACCTGCTCTGGCAGCTGTCCGATTTGCAAAGTATTTTTGTTTTGGGTTTTTTCGCTCAAACTCTCTTTGCCATAATTGGCCTAAAGACTGTGCCCTGTTAACAGTTTTGGCATAGTTGGCAGGATCCAAAGCAGAGCTTCAGCGGCCATGGAGCATTGGATAACCAGGCATAGGTACCGCTGGGCCCACTGTGCTGTTTTCTTGCTGCTTCTGGGGATCACAGTAAGTTCTCCTGGATTTCGAAGCTCCATGGATTTGTGTTTGAGCTGAGGTTGTTTGAGCAAAATTTTTGGTCCAGATTGGTTTGGAAGTCATGATGGAAGCCGGGCTGAGTCCTGAAGGGAAGTCTCAGGTGTCTGGACTGTGGGTCCTCAGCCCTCCGGTCAGACAAAAGTGAACCAGGCTGAGGCAGCTGGAGGGTCTTTACTAATTGGAAAACACTGGGTAATGAAATGCACTCATTTGACAGGCATTCAACGACCTGTTGTGTAACACATCCCACTAGGGCCAGGCACGTGATACAGTTAAGGCAGTTGTAGTTCTTCCCCCCCATGGAGCATCACAGGAGAAATGGATGCACACACACAATATAATATGAAAAGACATAAATTACCCTAATAACTGTTAAGTGCTATGAAGAAAGTGAGGATTGTCCCCTCAACCTGCATTAGTACTGGCAAAGAGGTGAACGGTTGAACTGCACTCCCATGTCAGCTGTTGCATTTATTTAATACTAAACAGTGGTGGTCTCAATGTTCAATAATTCTGCTACTAGAAAATTATTTTAATATGGTACAGGAAAGCCAGGTCTATTTCTGCCTGTTAGATATGAAAAGGTTTGTACTATGACAAAACATGTTCCTAAAGATTATGAAATTGTGCCTATCTATAAAACATTGAGCCTGCAGCTGTAGCCCTGTGGCATCCGATCCCGTCAGATCTCAGAAGCTAAGCAGGGTCGAGCCTGGTTAGTACGTGGATGGGAGACCTCCAGGGAACACCAGATACTGTAGGCTTGGGAGAAGGACCTGGCAGCCCCCTCCCAAAAATCAATCTGCCATTGAAAACCCTATGAACAGCAGAGAAGCACTGACAATAGTGTTTCACCTGCTGTATACAGGGTCGCTATGAGTCGGATACAGACTTGACGGCACCTAATAACAACAACAAGAGGTGGAATCTTGAGAGGTAATTTGGTTTAGTAAAGTTGAAAGCTTGAGCCCCCATGACAGAGATCAGTGTATTTAACAGGAGCATAAGACACTAGAGGTAGCTCTCTTGACCACACGTTGATACAATGGTACGAAGCTTTGGGATATATCAGCACAGCAGCAGCCTGGCCCTCCCCAGACATCAGACCTGCTTGTACATTGATCTTGGACTCACCAGTCCCCATAGCTGTAATATCTAGGTGTGTGTTGTAGCTACTTGGTCTATGGTGTTTCTCTTATTGCAGCCTGGGCTGACTAAGGCAGTGTGCTTCTTCCCCCTTATCATTCAGTCTACTTTTTCTCCTTTAAACCTGCTCTATTTATTCTAATGTGTCTATGCTCAGGCACTATTATATCATCTCCCCTTGTGCCAAACCAGATAATCACCAGAATCACGTGTAGGGACTTCCACTCCAAACCTTTCTCTGGGTGATCCATGAGCCAAAGACAGTTTTGGGAAGAGCTGGTACAGAACTGGATGTGAGTGGTACCCTCTCAGGTAGGACTAAAGGGCACAGATGACACTTTTGGAGCCAGGATCTTTATGACCTCAGGTAATTTATTTTCTACAAAAATACCTGCATTTGTACTTTTTTTGCCTATATTTTAAATTAGTACATAATGCAGGTGGGGATTTGGAGAGGAGGAGACTGGTAGGAGGGTGACCCAGATTATCTCCAAAGACCATGCCTGTTCTAGACAGTATAGTCCAGTTGGAAAGCAAGAACTTGGGGAATGGGAATAAATGGGTAGCAGAAACCTTGGAGAATGCAGGAAATTTGTGGTTTTAAAAAATTTCTTCCCCTAGGGTTTTCCTTCATTTAGTCTTACAGTTCCAGATGGATTGAAGAATAAAGAGATGACACTGTCATAGGAACAGCATTTCACTGAGGATAAAGATAGCATGGGCATCCATACAGCTTCACTATGAAACATTTGTGTGACTTTTGGCTAGGGCTTCAAACCCAAACCCAAACCCAAACCCAAACCCTGAAACTAATCCAGTCCAAGAATTTTTTTGTGTTGCAAGCATGTAGGAATACATGTGTATAGGTTTAAATCCCACATGTAAATAAATAGTATAGCTTCAGACTGAATTCAAACCCTAACCAATTGCAGTTCAACCTTTTTTAAAAAATTTTTCTGAACTCAAATCTGAACCCAAATCCAGTGAAAATTGGATTTAAATTCAGCTTTTCATGTTTATTTTTTGTTTTGTTTTACCATTCGCTATTTAAAAGTTGAAAAAATAACTTAAAAATAATTATTCATCTATCTACACAGAGGATTAAAAATTTAAACCCAAACCCTAACCACTAAGTTTTAGTACATTGAACCTGTACCTGAATCTGAGCCCAGGTTTTTACTGGTTTGAAGCTCTGCTTTTGGCAACCAATTTTAACTGTATGCATTTTATCTGTTAGAAATTATGAACATATGACCTACCATAAAGAAGGTGTGCCAAATGTGTACTGTAGCAAAGTTTACAACAAAATTTATCTATACATTATTTGTTAGTGTTGTTATTAGGTGCCATAGAGTCAGGTCTGACTCAGCGAACCTCAAAGGGTTTTCAATGGCTGATTATTTTGGAATTGTTTAGGGAATGGATTGCCATGTCCTTCTCATGATACATTAATTAATTACCAGATAATATGTGGACAAAATACTAAGTAACCTTTCTAATTGACTCCATAAAGTAGTTCAACTTTCTGTACACCTTCTTACTTAGCAGTAAGTTTAAAGGGGAAGTCAATCAAAACCAAGCAAGGACCAGTCTTACACAAATGTAGGGTAGAAGAAAATATTTCTATTTTGATACTGATTTCAAGTAAAAGAGGAAGGATAGTTGACTACCAGTGGGTGGATAATGATGAGATAAAGGTGTTCAGTTGGCAGCGATGGTTTGCTTAATCCAGTCCAGGTAGTTGCACACTTTGGTGTAGACACCGGGTTTTCCTTTCAGAGCACAGCCAGTGCCCCAGGAGACAATCCCCTGCAGCTGCCCATTGCAGACCACGGGGCCACCAGAGTCACCCTGGATGAGATGGAAAAGACAATCAGAGCCCTGCTTTATGTTTTGATGCTGGAAATGGTTTTTAGATGTTTTTCCATGATCCTGGGGCTATTGTCACAGGCTGCTGGTTCTCCACAAAAAACTTTGTCTACCACTAGAAATCCGAACCTTTGGTCTCCTTACCACATTACTATTCTTCTTCCTCTTTTCTTAAACCCCTACTCCTTTCCTAGGATGCCTGTACAGCCAAGAAATGTGAGGACTGGAGTGACTTAATGCTGCTCCAATAGTTCTACTCTTTCAACAAAGTTCCTATTGCATCACATACTTCCTGAGAGGTATGTCTGGGTACAGTGAGTACACACCATCTTCCACAGATCTTTCTACCCTTAGTGGTAATCACCAATATCACAGAGACAATTTATAACTTATCCCAGATCTACTTCTCTCCATCACAGTCTTATAGTCCTTTATGTTTCAGAAGAGCAGAAATATGATGGAGAAGAAGGAAACTGTGCTCAATAGGGAAGGACTCCAAAGAAACTCACCTGGCAAGAGTCCTTTCCACCCTCCAGAAAGCCCAGGCAGAACATGTTGCTAGTGATCTTGCCAGGGTAGGCATTTTTGCATGAAGAGTCAGAGAGCACAGGAGCATCGAGACACTGAAGAAGTGAAGGGTATTTGCCTATTGAATGGAAAGGGAAAACAGGTGGTGATGACCCATAGTGTTCCTGGAAATTTCTTTCCTGCCATATCTCCTCTCTTTCACAATACCCCTACCTCTCTTTCTTTCAACTTGCCAATGACTTATAGTTTGGGAGAAAATTTTTTTCTGAAGGTTTTCCCAGTAGTTTTAATTAACAAATTTTTCTGTCACTGACACTAACATCAGTGTCAGTTTTCACTTCCAGAAACTTTCCTCAAGCAGGTATGGATTTCTACTCACTCCTCTATTTCTAGGTCTCTGCACATCCCTAATCACACTTTAGTTAGATACCTTGACATTTTTCTAGTAGTTCATTGTAGGGTCATCTGCATGGCCCAGCAAAAAGAATTAGCCTCACTTCAGTTAGAGTATTCTGAGACTGCATAAGTCCAAAACTGTCCTTCAGGAAAAAGTTCCTTTGCGTAAGAATTTGGAGCCATAACATATCTTTCACCTCTTGTATTTTCAGACTAGGAACTGTGTCACCAGTGACACTTACTGCCAAAGCTTACGGTGTTGCCCCAGCCTGACACCAGGCACTGAGTACCAGCAGATGGACAGGAGCTCGGCAGAGAGACGGTAGATACTCGAGAGTTGAGGGTGGCGGGTGAGCTCAGCTTAATTAGCATGATGTCATTATCAAAGGTGACTGAGTTGTATTTGGGGTGGCGGATGATCTTGGCTGCATCAATGAATTGTTCATCACCGTCGACGACATTAATGTTATGTTCTCCCAGACGCACCTGGAGCCGGCTGGATTTAAAGATGAATAATATAATATCCAACTTGATCATCTTCTCCTTTCCCCAAGCTCCTTATCAAGAGCATAACACAAACACCATCCTCATCAAGCACTCGAACATATAAGTAATTGTCCACTTAAGGTAGCATTGCGAGCCAGGCAAAGTGGTGCACACCTGCAATCCCAGTGACTCAGAAAGCTAAGGCAGGAGGGTCACAAGTTCAAGGGCAAAGGCAGCCTGTATAACTTAGTGTGACCCTGTCTCAAAATAAGAAGTTAAAAATGGGGTAGGGGTACAGCTCAGTGCGTGAGCACTTGCAAATTATGTGCGAGGCCCTGGGTTTGACCTCCAAGTACTGAAAAGAAAAAGAAAAAAAGAAAAAGATAGCATTGTGTATTATCACTCATGGTGCTTGTTGTTAGGTGCCTTCGAGACAGTATCCGACTTATAACGACCCTCATAGATTTTTCAATGGCTGACTGTTTCAGGATTGCCTTGGAAGTGGATTGCCCGGTCCTTCTCCCATTTTTGTGGTGCTGGGAATTGAAGTCAGGACCTCAGAGACTGCAGAGCAGTGCTCTACCAACTGAGCTAAATCCCAGCCCACTCATGGTACAGGTTAAAGAATTCCTTACATCAGTGTCACTGCTAATACTGATTCACAGCACACCATTTCACAAGTTAGCAAAGTAGAGGAATAAGAACCAAATGACTATTTCAAAACAATTGAAGGTGAAAAAGGGATTGTTGGACACTGCTGGGTGTCTGCCATTTCTTCCCTGGTTGGAATCACTGAGAATCATAAGGAGATGAGTCAGGAGTCAGATACAGAGCAGAGTATTAAGGGAACTGAATTATTTATGCTTTTTAAGTGTTTTACTGGAAATGTGATGCATTTTCTTGCTTCCATAGGCACTGTTTTTTGTGTGTAGGCTATAGTTATTACAACTATGTAGTGATTCATGTTCTGAAGTTCCATCAGCCAGTCTTTCCCTCCCATGTCTAGTACCATCATTTAGGAACACGTCAGTGAACTCTAAGGATATCACTCCATGTAAATATCCATTAGTGTACAGCACAATTCCTGAAGGAATAATCAGGATCTTGGAATGTAACTTTGTCGTTGTTGTTGACTTTTGTACTGTGGATTGAACCTAGAACATCATACCTGCTAGACAAGTGGTCTACCACTGAGCTATACTTCCATCCCCCGTTCATTTCTATTTTTAGACAGGTTCTCCCTAAGTTGCCCGGGGCAGCTTTGAATTTTCCATCCTCCTTCCATAGCCCTCTGAGTGGAAATTATCACAGCTGTGTGCTACCATACTATCCTCCTAGGATTTGAATGTTTTACCCATCAAACGTAACTCTGCATTTTGCCTTCGTTGTACTTTGGTGGGGCTATAGGATATAACCTTTGGGTATGTTGTGGTTGTTGTTGTTGTTAGGTGCCATCGAGTTGGGTCTGGCTCATAGAAACCCTAAGTACAACAGAACTATCAACACTGTGCTGTGCTGGGCACTATGTCAGTGCTTCTCTGATATTCGTAGGGTTTTCAATGGCTGATTGTTTGGGGATTGTTGCAGGAGTGGGCTGCCTGGTCCTTCTCCAATTTTTGCGGTGCTGGGTGTCAAACTCAGGCCCTCAGAATGCACAGAGCAGCAGTCTACCAACTGAACTAAACCTCACACACCCTTTGGACATAGTAATGAATATATCAGTTACTTACGACTTGTAGCAGTGAGCGGCAGAAACTACCCACTGGGAATTGATGAGGGAGCCACCGCAGATGTGTTTGCCATTGTTCAGGGACACCTGGTAAGGGAGGGAATTCTTCTGACAGGTATAACCCCCAACAATCTTGTCATCATCATCATCCGTGGGAAGAGCAACTGGCAGAGAAATGTTGGGAACTGTTAAAACAGATCCATCATGGAATTTCCATTCCACCATGAAATTTTTGCAGACTAATGTGAAAAGAGGGAGAAAGACCTGGCAATCCCCTCCCAAGGCAATCCCGAAACAGTCAGCCATTGAAAACCCTATGAGGGTCGCTATGAGTTGGATACCAACTCAACGGCACCTAACAACAACAACAACAATGTGAAAAGAGGCCACAATGTTCTCTTATCTCACATAGTTAGGAAATTGTGGTTTTAAGGTTTTTAAAAAATTTATAATTTCATACCTATAACACATACTCTTCTGATATTACTCTTAATAAGCACCTAATTTTTAAATTTATGCTTTAAATTTGAATAGGATGTTTTCTTAAATGTGTACCATTCATACACACACACATACACACACACTCACTCACACTCACACTCAGAAGTGTACCCACAAATGTACAAAGATTGGAGGATTTTTATACCAGAGGTCCCCAAATCTCTGGGCATGGACCAGTACCTGTCCATGACCTGCTAGCAACTGGGCCGAATAGCAGGAGATGAGTGGTAGGCGGGGCCAGGAAAGTGTCATCTGTATTTATAGACACTCCCTATAGGCTCATATTCCCAAACCATAGCCATCCACCCCATCCTCATCCCTCCT
>VMDO01013428.1:0-58252 GCA_007922755.1 Pedetes capensis
CTTACTCAACAGTGGAGGCAGATATTCTGTGTTGACTACTGAAAGGGGCATTCTGTCCAAGAAAGAATGTAATATAAAAGGGTTATTGGGAAGAGGAGAAGCCAGATGTTTCTTGAACCTATGACCTATGAGGTGGATTCAAAGGTTTTGCAGCACTGATTTCTGTATGTTCTTGAATAGGCCTTTCCCCTCTTGGGGATTTATTAACTATCTAGGGGCTATTGTTATTGTTAGGTGCCCTCAAGTCAGGTCTGACTCATAGCAACCCTATATACAACAGAACAAAACACTTCCTGACACTGTGCCATGCTCAGCACTATTGTCAGTGTTTCTCTGCTATTCATAGGGTTTTCAATGGCAGATTGTTTCAGGATTCTTTTGAATGTGGGCTGCCAGGTCTTTCTCCCATTTTTTTATAGTTCTAGGGATCAAACCCATGGCCTCAGAGAGCACAGAGTAAGCAGTCTACCAACTGAAGTATGCCCAGCACCACTGTCAGTGCTTCTCTGCTATTCATAGCGTTTTCAATGGCAGATTGTTTCAGGAATGGGTTGCCAGGTTCTCCCTTGCCTGCAGCAGTACTTGGTATTTCTAAGTGGTCTCCCATCCAAGGACTAACCAGGCTGACCCTGCTTAGCTTCCAAGATCATACAGGATTGGATGCCAGGGTACTATGGCTGCAGACATAAAGGGGCAGATAATATTTAAAGAGAGATCCTCAGAAGAGGAGGCCTTCAGCTTTCCTGTCTCTGTGGCTGGTAACAGAAAAACTTCCTAAAGCCCTTTCATGACTTCAGGTTAGGGATTGCCAGTCTAGAGGCTTTTATTTATTTCCTCATTTAATTTATTTTTTATGTTTTAATAGGAGGTATTGAGAAAGTAAAGGAGCCAATGGAAAATGATAGACTGAAAATATGAGAAAGAAGGGAAATTTGCATAGATATGGACTTCCAGATGAAGTTATTATTTTGGTACACATTTAAATCAGTCCAGTACACACTATTTTAGTTAGTTATTTATTTATTTATTTACTTACTTACTTACTTACTTATTGCTGTCCTGAAGAATTGAACCCAGGGTGCTCTGCCACTGAGAACTGTACCCCCACCCCTTTTTTTATTTTTGTATTTTGAGACAGGGTCTAAGTTGCATAGGCTGCCTCTGGCCTCGAACTTGCAATCCTCCTATCTTGGCCTCCAAAGACACTGGGATTGCAGGCATGTACCACAGTGCCCATTTTAGTATAGCACATTTTAAATTGGCTATCAGAGAATGTTTTTGTGTGGTCTGGTACAAAGTGAAGGAATACAAACTAAAATACTACAAGGGTCTCCTGGCTTTGTGGTGCTATATCATCATCAGAAAAGGTTCAAATTCTAACAATACACATTTTTACAAAGATACAATTAGTTTTAACATTTTTTAAAAATCTTTTTTGCAGAGGTTTAGCAATGGAGTCTTTCTCTGCTGAGACCAATTCAACTGACCTACACTCACAGACTTGGTATAAACCCCAAATAATTTTCTCCATGGTCATCCTCAGCCTCACTTTTTTATTGGGGCTGCCAGGCAATGGGCTGGTGTTGTGGGTGGCTGGATTAAAGATGCAGCGGACAGTGAACACAGTTTGGTTTCTCCATCTCACCTTGGCGGATTTGCTCTGCTGCCTCTCTCTGCCTTTCTCCCTGGCTCACTTGGCTCTCCAGGGATACTGGCCTTATGGCTGGTTCCTGTGCAAGCTCATCCCCTCCATCATCATCCTCAACATGTTTGCCAGTGTCTTTGTGCTCACTGCCATCAGCCTGGATCGATGTCTGATGGTCCTCAAGCCAATCTGGTGCCAGAATCATCGTGATGTGAGGACAGCCTGGATTATCTGTGGGTGCATTTGGGTGGTGGCTTTTGTCATGTGTATACCTGTGTTCATATACCGAGAAACATCCACTATAGACAACCATAAGAAATGTGGCTACAATTTTGGTCTCTCTGGCTCAGACTATTTGTACTACAGCTATGATCTAGATCTACCAGAAAACAGGTCTGTTGGCAACTCCATTGTCCTCCTGCCTAGAAAAAAGGATGATAGGCTACATCCCTCCTCTTTCCAAACAGATGATCATCCTTGGACAGCCACCTCAGACTTCCACTCTCAAACATTTCAAAGATCTTCTGGAGATTCGTTCCCTATGGCTTCAGGGAGCTTATCTAGTCAACATCCACATTACAATGTGCTTATACCTGCCGATCAGGTCGTGCCAGCCATTCCCAGTGGGTTTCCCATGGAAGATCTCAGAACTGACATACGTGGTATCTCAGATGCTTTTCTCTCTACCGATTTCGAACTTTTCCCTAGTGCTTCTAGCGATGACCTATATGTATGGGAGCTAGCACAAGATTTACAGGATGATAATTCAGACGAATTCATGTATGACAGTCAGCTGCCAACACCACTAGTGGCAATAACCATTTCGAGGCTAGTGCTGGGTTTCCTGCTGCCTTTTGTTATCATGGTGGCCTGTTATAGCCTCATTGTCTTACGAATGCGCCACGGCAACTTCACCAAGTCTCAGAGAAAAATCTTTCGAGTGGCTGTGGTGGTGGTGATTGTCTTTCTTGTCTGCTGGACTCCATACCATGTTTTTGGACTCCTGTTATTGTTTACTAGCCCAAAAGATCCCTCCAGGGAAGCTCTGGAATCCTGGGACCACATTTCCATCGCTCTGGCATCTGCCAATAGTTGCCTCAATCCCTTCCTTTATACTCTCATGGGGAAAGATTTTAGAAGGAAAGCAAAGCAGTCCATGAAGGGCATTCTGGAGGCGGCATTCAGTGAGGAGCTCACACTGTCTACCAGCTGTACCCAAAACAAAAACTTTTTGGATAAAAAGATCAGCACAAGTGTGTGAAAATATGGAGGGGCCTGTTCTTTGGGGCACATTTGTAAAAGAATGAAGGATATGACAAGCAGGAGACTTCAGAAACCATCATACAATTAATCCAGCAGTTTTCAAAGTGTGGTCCCTGACTGTTGACGTCAGCATCACCTGGAAGCTTGTTAGAAATGGATATTTTCAAGCCCCATCCCAGAATGGCTGAATCAGACTCTCTGGGCAGTCAGAGGCCCACCAAGTGTTTTAACAGATCCTGTCATTTCTGATTAATGTTAAATTTGAGAATCATTAGAAAAATAAGTCTCTTTAGATTCCTAACTAGACCACCTGACATTCTAGTCTGTTTTTAACTATTTCCACCATGGAATGTTTTTCTTTAGCATTATCTAAATCCTCTTCCAGATTGAATGCAAGGCCATTTTCATGTACAGAGAGAAAGATGATCATTTATTTTATGGCTTTGTTGTGGTAGTGGTAGTGATGGTTTTAAATGAAAAGAAAGAACAAAAAGAAAAAGCCTATGAAAGCTAGGAGCCATGAAACTGAGACTGAGTATAATTCCACATGCCTGCTACTGGAATACCCATAGGTACAGGACATAGAAATTCCAGGTTTCCACAATTACCACTAAATGAGCACCTACTATGTGAATACAGGCTATGGATACAAAAGCTTCCTTGTGAAGTGTCACAGAAGCTGAGATTTAGAGAGCTCTCTTCCCTGCTTATTCTATGTGCCTATTTGTAGAACAATTTATCTCCCATTCCTTTTCTTAATATTTTTAATTCCCTATTCCTCTCCTGCCTTATTTTTTTCCCTTGAACTTGTAATCCTCCTGCTTGGGCCTCCAAGTACTAGGATTACAGGCATGTACCACCACCTGCCTCTCAATCTTCTTGCACATCAGTCAAATATATAAGATTACAAGATTCTACTTCTTCCATTCCTCTTGTCCCAAATTAATACTTTCCAAGAAATTCACTTCAAATGAAAAAGGAAAAAGGGTGGAGGATGAAGCACCAATTCTTTAACTCATTGCAAAATGACTAAGTGCCATGCCAGGAAAAACATAAAAATTATTCTACAGATGACTCTAGATATCTTTTATGCCCAAATTGCCAAAGAGAGCTTTTAAGTATTTTATAAATTAATCTTTATCTTTACCAGGATAATAAAAAGTAACATAAGCATTTAATTTAAAAGGAATTTAAGACTTAAAGAAATATAAGAGGCTTCCTACTCCACTGCCCAATAATTCCCACCTCCCACTCTTCTTTCCCAGAAATAACCCTCACAAGTTTTAGATATTTTTCCTTATATTTACCACAATGTTCCTAAATCGTGTGCTTGTACTGCTGTTTTTGGAAGACATGATAAAATGGCTTGTTGTGAAAGATGAAGACTCTATCCACTTTCATTTTTTAAATTATTTGTCCAACATCCTACTATTCGTTAACAAGCATCTTAATTTCTTTTTTTTTTTTTTTTTTTTTTTTTTTTTTGCAGGCTTTGCAAGTGCTGGACCACTGAGCTGCACCCCAGCACATTTTTTTTAACTATTTTTTTTAACTATTTTTTTTGAGACAGGGTCTCACTAAGTTACACAGACTGCCTCTGGTCTCAAACTTGCAATCCTCCTGCCTCCACCTCCCAGCCGCTGGACTTACAGGTATGCACCATCACGCCTGGCTAAGCATCTTAATTTCTTTATGACCACGCACTTTTCTTTTGATTTGTCTGTACATGCCAACAATGTATAGCTTTCCTTCTCTCAGTTTTTAAATTTTATATTAACATGTTAGTTGTACATATTAATGGGGTTCAGTGTGCTATTTCCATACATGCATATAGCATGCACTGTCAAATCCTACCATTCCCCCGCCTGACACACACTCTTTTCAACCTCTAGAAATCACTACCTTCAGGTTGACTTTTTTTAACTTCCACATATAATAGAGAACATGTGGTACTTGCATTTCTTGGTCTGGCTTTTTTCATTGAACATACTGTCCTCCTGTTCCATCCATTTTGCTGAAGATTACAGGATTTCATTCACCTTTATAGCTGAATAACTCTGCATTGTATATGTATACATTCATTATTCATTCAAGTGTTGATAGGCACGTAGGCTGATTCTATATCTTAGATATGATAAATAGTACTTCAATAAACCTACTTTGGCTTTTAATAAACATTAACTCCCAAAACCTTCTCTTTTTTCTCCATATAGTTTTACATGTTAAATCTTTGAAATTTCAAGCTTATTTATACAAGTAGACTCATCTAAGATGAATATGATTTACTCTAAAAAATAAAAAATAAGATGTACTTTAGATTTACAAGACATTGTTATTTGTTGAATAGTTGAGTTAAGGATCTGAACTATAAGTTTCTCATAAACTACTGTGCAGAAAAACTTCAAAGCTCTAGGGATTCTTTCAGTTGTGAGGGAATAATGTCTGACATGATGTAAGATTTGCAATGCTATCCTTCCAATTTAATTTGCTTATATATTTCCTGTGAATAAATGCTTTTTTCCTCATCCTTCCTCCCAAGACTCAGAGATTCATGGATCGTTTTACTTGTTGGATATTTGGGATATACCACAAACCCTAAATGTTCAGCAAATAAATCTCATAGTGAGCGACTGTAGAGTTGCTATGATAGAAATTAGCCAGACTTCCGGAAAACCCCAACATCTCACAAAACCCTGGATATAAGTTCCAAACTCCTAGAGTTAGCAAATAGGATGTTAGGGTGAATAATTGTGACATAGTATGAAGCCTGAAGTACAATGAATAGTTGGCATTTCTGGACTCCTTTCAAGAGTTTCCCTTACTCTGCAATTATACTCTGAAGAAATTTCTACAATTAGAATTCACTCATTTCAGATTTTAAAACTCTGCTGAGCACCTGTAACTATTTTGCACTAGGTCTTTTCCAGGAAATCCTAGACAGGGACATGACTTCTCTTGAAAGTGTACCATCTGAATCTCTAAACTATCCTAAAATGTAAGCAAGGTGGGCCCATTCCACTCACCAACCTGTCAGGGGTGAGTGATTCTCCCAACAAGATTTCATTATATTTAATAACATTTGAAAAACAAGTTGTAGCCTGTAATCCCAGCATGTGGAGACTCAGGCAGGAGTCTTGCTTTCACATTTCCTTCTTATCCTGGCAAAAAGAAATTAGAGACCAGTACTAGTAAGATATGGGAGAAGGACCTGGCAATCCACTCCCAAGGCAATCCTGAAACAGTCTGCCATTGAAAACCCTATGAGGGTCGCTATGAGTTGGATACCGACTCGACGGCACCTAACAACAACAACTAGTAAGATAAACCTGAAAACATTCTTTTTTTTTTTTTTTATTAAGAAAGCATGCAAAAAAACAACAACTTGTGAGACGATACACCTGCTTCCCAGCCTGCACCAATGCATTATGGGTGGCATAAGGATTCATCAAACCAGAAATACAGAAGTTGAGGAGAGGAAGCCTGGGATGGGAGGATCAATACCAAATAATTGCTCCTTTCATCTCCTCTGCTTTCTCCCTTATTTCTTCTTACAGTCAGTAAGCTGCAGTTTTGCACACATCACCCAAGACGACGACGACAACTATACTTCATGTCCAGCAGTGCTGGACCAATAAGAAAAAGTAGTATTCTTTCCATTTCATGGAGGGGAGAAAAGGACTGAGGCCCAAAAGGAGCCAGGTTTGTCCTATGCCATCTAGCAAGGCTGAGTTTGGTGGCAGGGAGCTGGAATCTCAGGAGACCTAATTGTCAATTTCCAGTCCCAGCCACAAACCCCAGTTACTCTGGCTGCTCACCAGCGATCTTCATGAGACTAACTTTCAAAAGACACAATGAACAAGGGGCATTTGTGTGTGTGATTTAGTATTCCCTTCCTAACTCCACATGAATCTGAGTAGGAAAGGGATTTAGAAAAGGAGTGTTACCCTGTAAAGGCGGAATCTTGAAGGGGACCAAAGGGAAATTGTGTGCAAGATGCACCTTAAGTAGAAAGAATAAGGAAGAGACACCTGACATAGGGACACCTGGCAAAGGCGTATGCCACCCTCTGAGAGAAATGCTCCTTTCCCCAATGGAAAATATGATGTCATATTTCAACCCCACTAAGTGCCCTCCAACGCAATCTCCCACTCTACTGGAGGACACATTTCTTTCTTACACCCCCGTTTCTTTCTTACAAAGGCTTCAAAGAAATAAAGTGCTCTTTAGTTAACTGCCCTATCTTGCCCCTTCACTTTGGCCTCATTGGACTTCTTCAACAAACCCTCATATATAACCCCCTTCCATAGAAAGGAAAGGGACGAGTCAAGGAGGGAAGCAGGAGAGAAGAAACCCCAATATCTAGAAAATCGTGGATAAATAAAAGGATATGAACGAAAAGCAGAAATCACAGAGAGAGTGGCCTTGTCCATTCCATATGTTTTATCCAGCAGCTTTCAGAAAGAGAGAATTTAGTAAAGTACAAATGGAAGTAAAATTGTTCTTCCCTCTTTTAACTCAAACTCAACAATTAATATTAAATATACACTAAGGACTTTGCAGCAATATGTCATGGCCACCCCTTGATAAAGGAGGAAAGTTCTTCCTACACCTTCTTCTGGGAGTCCTCCTCAGCTCTTACTGAACTCTTTCCTTGATTGCTCCCTTCTACCAATTTCCTTCACCCATCAAAAGCCTAACTGCAAAACTGTCAGTCTCGGTGCTCTGGATTTCAAGAGAAGCATTTGTCTGTGTAGTTAATGAAATATTCCCTACCCATGTTTATGCCCACTCCCTTTTCCTCTCCTCACCTCCTACCACCAACATGAAAGGTGTGATTCCTCTATGACAGGTGGGGAAGAGATTCCCATGGCTTATTTAGGACATGATGAAACTGAGAGTCACAATGGCTTCTTTTCTCTCTCTTGAATCCCAGAAAATGGAGGAAGAAAATAACATGGGTGGGAGAGTTGGGCAAAAATCTAGCAGAAGACAAAATAGTATTGGCTGAATGAGAAAAGGCAATGGAGAATAATTTGTAAAGGCAAGTAGGGAGCTACGGCTAATTTTCGAAAAGAATTATTTTTGAAAAGCCAAAATGGCTATGGTGAAATTGTCTCCAAGAAGGTGAACCTATGCTGAACAGTGGTCCTCACACCCTACCACAGAAGCAGAGTTCAAGCTAAAATCCACCTAGTATCCACAGAGAATGCACTAGGGGTAGGCCAATGGACACTTATTTGACATGGCAGGACACAGCCAGCCTCACACTGATTTACACCCCATTCCTTGTCCATAGTATTCTACTCAACTCAATCCAGGTCTCTAATTCCACTAAGATTTTATGGTCACCCTCCTGCATTGCCATCATCACTGTCACGCTTGATGGAAAATGAGGATTGTGGAAGGACTAAAGGTAGAAAGGGACAAAGAAGAGCTCAGAGAACAGAATTAGCACCAATGAGTAAAACCTGCAACTTCAGGGCTGCCCAGGAGTGTGTTAGACCCCTCCGACTTGATAATGTGGTCTCTTCAGTCCTGGCCAGAAACAGATGGGAACAAAAACAATTTAGAACTGAAAGGTAGGATTAGCATTGAGTTTTGCAAGAGAGAAAGGTAAACAAGAATTTGAAGCCTTTCTCTACAGCTGTCATGGCCTCATCTTCCAACCTGACGATTTTAAGTTAGCAAGAAGAAGACATAGTCCATGACGTAGGGGCAGGAGACTGGGAACAGTATATAACCAGTAATAATAATAATAATATAATTAGAATGATAATAAAAAGAATAAGGGAAAAACAGGTAGTAGGAAGAAAGAACGAGGCAGGAAACAGGATTTTCTTCGGGAGCATCTTGCAGTGGCTTCTCTGGCAGAGAAAGAGGATATGTATCTATATACAGGAAGGGGAAGGGACAGGCTGGGGTTGCTCTTTCCCCACGGCCAAACTTCACTACCAGGTCTTGGGCTGATGTCCACACTCTCTGATGCATTAAGTGATCAAGTCCCAGTCGAAGTCATCTGGAATCTCCTCGCTGGCACCGGGAGGTGGGACTGGTGGTCGAGGGACCATGTGGTGTGCTGTCAGGAGGAAAAAAAGAGAGCAGAAGGAGACTGGATAAGAGGCCATTCCCCTCATCGAGATGGAGAGGCTCAGCCCCAATAATACCATGAAGAAGGCCTAGTGAAGCTATTGTTCTTATCAGCCTGGAGTGCTTTTTGTTGCACGTCACCATTCAGTGGGGTCTCAGAAAATATACTAGAGTAAACTAGTCATGGAATACAACATTATCCTATCATTATATGTACAGCCGAGCATAATGGTTGTTGTTATTAGGTGCCGTCTAGTTGTATCTGACTCAGCGACCCTTATAGGGTTTTCAATGGCTGATTATTTCGGGATTGCCTCAGGAGCGGCTTGTCATGTCCTTCACCCATTTTTGCAGTGCTGGGAATCAAACCCAGGACTTCAGAGACTGCAGAGCGTCACTGGCATTCAGGAAGTTGAGGCAGGAAGATCATGAGTTCAAGGCCAGCTTGGGCCACATAACAAGGACAAGGCCAGCATGAGATACATAGTGAAACCTTGTATTGAAAAATCGAGGGCTGAAAATTGAGGGCTGAGGATGTAGCTTAGTGACAGACTGCAAGGCCCTGGGTTCAAATCCCACCACTGCAAAAAAAAAAAAAAAAAAAGAAGAAGAAGAAGACTGTAATAATGATAAAAATAACAAGAATGTAATAGTATATGAAACAGCAATTCAGAAAATTGTATTTATATTATATAGACAAAGAATCATGTCATCCCCAAAACTGAAAAGACTTGTGGTTAGATACGATGACAACAGTGATTTTTCTAAAATGTATTTAAATGTGAAGCATATATTCATTTTGTGCTATCTATAACAACTTTGCCTGCAGCCGTAGCACTGTGGCATCTGATCCGGTTAGATCTCAGGAGCTAAGTAGGGTCAGGCCTGGTTAGTACTTGGATGGGAGACGGCCTGGGAACACCTAGTACTGTAGGCTTGGTAGAAGCACTCGGTAACCCACTCCTAAAAATCAAACCGCCACTGAAAACCCTATGAATAGCAGAGAAGCACTGACAACAGTGCTTCACCTGTTGTACATAGGATCGCTATGAGTTGCATATCAACTAGACAGCATCTAACAACAACATAACTTTGCCTGCAGCCGTAGCACTGTGGCATCCAATCCTATCAGATCTCGGAAGCTAACCAGGGTCAGGTCTGGTTAGTACTTGGATGGGAGACCGCCTGGAAACACCAGGTGCTGTAGGTTTGGGAGAAGGACCTGGCATTGAACTCCCAAAAAACAATCAGTCACTGAAAACCCTATGATTAGCCAAGAAGCACTAACAAAGTGTTTCACCTGTTGTACATAGGGTTGCTATGAGTTGGACACTCAACGTCACCTAACAACAACATAACAACTTTGTGTCTCCCTTTCCCCATCCATCCTCACTACCAAAGATAGTTCAATCCCGGCCTAGGGTATAGGTCAGGCTTATAGGTCATGCTTGAGGCACTGAGTTCCATCCCAACCACTGCAGAAAAAAAACACAAAAAGAAAATAAAAATAAAAAAAGATAGTTCAATCCCAGATTCCTGATACTAGTGGTCAGGTGACAGAAGAGCAGACATGGCCACAAAGCAGGTATGTTCATATAAAAAAATCATTTTATTTTCCTGAGAAAGTATATCTTTCATCTAGACTCCAAAGCTAGACATAGATGTCCCACATATCTATCTTTTAACTTGTATTTATACTTTGCCTTCCTTCCATTACTTCAGCTACAAGCAAACTTTAAAGTAAATTGAGGGCTGGAGATGTAGCTCAGTGGAAGAGCACTTGCCCAGCATCTGCAAGGCCCTGGGTTCAATCCCCAGCACCACAAAAAAGAAAGGAATAAATCTGCCTTTCTTAGTCTCCCCTGACATATACTTCCCTAGTAGGTAGTCCATCCCCATCCTCCAGACTTGGGAATCATGATGGCTCACAGCCTTCTAGCAGGTGCAGGCAGAAGGGCAGAGAGAGCAAGCTGAGAGTCAGAGGAAAGAAAAACGACTGCAGAGAGAAAACAGCACTTTTCTGGTGGTGAAATACGATTCCCAGCTCTTACCTACACGATTGTATCCTGCTGAGTCCTGGGTGGGGATTGGGTACATTGGTGATGGGCCAGGGTAGAGGTGGGAGGCCTGTGGGTGCCCATAAGAATTCACTGCCAAAGCAAGACAAGGGTTACTTGAATTGGGGACTATTGTACTCAATAAAGCAGGGAGGGAAAAAAAAATACCCTTCCCCCCATCAATCTGTCTCCCTTTCCTGCCTCATTCTATAACTCCTGCGGGCAAGAAGGTTTTCTGCAAAAGCTGTAAGTCGTCACCTCTTAATGCACAAAGAGATGGACACTAGAATCGTGAAACATCAAAGACATGTAAATAACAAATACAGAAACATGGTCATCGAATGAATCTTTCTCCTTTCCCTGGTTTGATCCACCTGATATGATCCAGGTAAAGGTTCATGGTACACAATTTGGAATGGAGATTTCCTCTACCAAATTTTTTCCCTTTTTAAGTAATTCAGATCTCCAAAACCAAGATCTGAAAAGGAATCATAGGGTGTATTTCTTTGGCATCTTTTAGGACTTCTCCGATTCAATAGATGTGCAGTCAGCATGGCTGACAAGCCAGTCCTACTGCTCAGTTTGGTTCACTGTCCGTAAAATGGTTCCTCTCATTTATTTTTCTTCTGCCTTTCCCCCACCCTTCCTTTCCACCACAGTGTCCACCTCCTTGGTGGCTTGCTTTGTGCAGTACCTTGGTTCATGGCTGGCTCCTGTTTGCCACCAGTGAGGGCACAGGAGTCGGCGATACGGGCAGAGGCTGGTGGCCGGTGGGAACCCCCTTGCGGGGGCATGTGGCCAGTCTGAGTTAGGAAGTGGTTGAGGGAATCACACAGGTTGGCGATGTGATGCTGGTCGAGGGTCCAGTTCTTCTGTTCTGCCTGCCGTAGACTCTCCATCAGTTCTACAAAGAGGGAAGCAGGCAGTTCTAACCTGGCAGGGGCACCTGTTTCCCTGTTCCACCCACATCATCAGTCAACACCACTGATAATATATATTAACAATTAGAATTTCCATCTTTTAGAGTTCCATGTTTTCAAACTCCCATTCTACTTGTTTCTTATCAAATTCTTATCATAATTTCCACCTTATAAATGAATAAAACAAACTTACTTTCTTTCTTTCTTTCTTTCTTTCTTTCTTTCTTTCTTTTTTTTAAATAAGATCTTGCTATGTAACCCCTGCCTGCAGCCATAGCACTGTGGCTTCTGATCCCATCAGATCTCAGAAGCTAAGTAGGGTCGGGTCTGGTTAGTACCTGGATGGAAGACTGCCTGGGAACACCAGATACTGTAGGCTTGGGAGAAGGACCCAGCAACCCACTCCCAAAAATCAATCCGTCATTGAAAACCCTATGAATAGCAGAAAAGCACTGACAATAGTGTTTCACCAGGGGTCGCTATGAGTCAGACACTGACTCCACGGCACCTAACAACAATAACATATAATCCCTGGCTACCCTGGATCTCGCTGTGTAATCCAGGCTGGCCTCAAATTTGTACCAATCCTCCTGCCTCATACTTCTGAGTGCTGGGATTACAGGCATGAGCCACTCTGCCTGGCTTAACAAATCAAACTTTCTCTCTTTTTTTTTTTTCTCCCTTTATTGGTAAATGATGGTGAGGTAGAGAGAGTAATACAGCATTGGCTTTTTCCATTAATAAAACAAACTTTGAAAGTAAATGACTAAATGATCTATGACCACACTGTTAGGAAGTGGTAAGAAAATGACAAAAGAGTGTTCCAGAGTCTCTGAATTCCCAAGAGCCTTTCTTTTTTTTTCTTTTTTTTTTTTTTTTTGGCGGTACTGGGGTTTGAACCCAGGGCCTCGAGCCTGCATGCTTTGCAAGTGCTGGACCACTGTACCCCCAGCCCATTTTTTTTACTTTTTGAGACAGGATCTCGCTAAATTATGCAGACTGCCTCTGGTCTCAAACTTGCGATCCTCCTGCCTCCGCCTCCCCAGCCACTGGGATTATAGGCGAGAGCCACCACACCCGGCCCAAGAGCCTTTCTTCTGCCCAAAACAAAACTTACTAGACCAAAACACTGCCATATTTTAAGTTAAGGCAAAATTAAGTTAATTTGAAAATCCTATCAATATTTTCCATCTTGGGTAATTTGGAGGAGCAATAATGAAATTTGCAATCCCCAAACTTCCCTTAGCCAGCCCGTTCTGGTCATGCCGGGTTTTTCCAGGCACATTGTCTCCCTCTCTTCCTTCCAGACATCATCCTTTAAGTCCTCACCTGAGAACTGAGACTGCTCAATGCTGGACCAGTTGAGTCGATTCACCATTTTGAAGCTTTCCTTTAAGGAATCGATGTTGGAGCACCAGTCTGAAGGAAAAGCTGTCAAAAGGAAAGTAGGTAGTGAGAGAAAGTGTAAGACAGCAGGCAACTGACATCAGACAGACTATGCAGGGTTCTTGCACCTACTCAGGTTGTCGGTTGCATTACCCAGACAGGTTTAGACTCTCCCTCTCTGGAGATTTCTGTAGGCTTGGGAGAAGGACTCGGCAGCCCACTCCCAAACAATAATCAGCCATTGAAAACCCTATAAATAGGAGAGAAGCACTAACAATACTATTTTGCCTGTTGTACATTGAGTCTCTATGAGTTGGACAGAGACTTGACGGCACCTAACAACAACAACGATGACAAAGCTGTCTATTCTTTAGGTAGAGCCCGATTTATAGCAAAGAGAATATGCAAAATAATCCTAACTCAGCCATGAAAGGGGGGACACAATTAAATCCCCAATCCCCAAATCCTCATAATAAAGAGCTCACAGTGAGTTCTTCAGGGATTGAGGCTAAAAGACCCACCATTAATTTCCTAAGCAACTGCACCTCCATGGCAGAGTCAGAAAAGGGCTCATTCACCCTCTTGGTTTTTTCAGCACCCTCCTTACTCACCAAAGCCAGTGCTGTTGATGGGAGCCTGGTTTTGTGCCTGCTGCTGCGGCGGCGGCTGCTGCTGTGGGGGCTGCTGGGCAGGGTGGGCATGGGGATGGTGCTGATGGGGGTGGTAGCCTCCATGCTGCAGGGGTGGGGGGTGCAGGGCCATCACAGCAGAGGGCCCGTAGCCTTCTGCCCCAGCTTGCTTCCCTCCTGCTGGGGCGCAACCATCAGGGCTTGGGGTATGCAGTGAAGGGCCACCCCCTACGGTTGAGGGGCCCTGGGCTGGTGCCTGCTGCTGCTGGGGCTGTGACTGTTGGGGAGGTGGTGGCTGGTGCTGCTGCTGCTGTTGCTGTTGCTGCTGTTGCTGCTGCTGCTGCTGCTGCTGCTGCTGCTGCTGCTGCTGCTGCTGCTGAGGAGGTGGTGGCTGCTGCTGGTACATGTAGTAGTTGTTGGAGGGTGGCATGTCCCCCAGGAGAGATGAGAAGCCTGCAGGGTGAGGAGGAAGCAGGCAACTTAGGCAGTGCATTTGCACTACACGGCATTATCTCCAGTTTGAGATGGGAGACCTCAGGTAGAAAACCATGGAGTTAAAAGAAGAGGTTTCTGTGATGCAAGGATGTTGTGGCCCTCCTGGTAGATAACTGAGAGGAAAGCAGTTAGGTTGGGGGGGGCGGCGCTTGACACTTTCAACCACTGAAATTGTAATATAAGGGCGGGGAGCAGTGGTACATGCCTGTAATCCCAGTGAGTCCAGAGGTAGAGGCAGGAGGACCTCAGGTTCAAGGCCAGAGGCAGCCTGCATATCTTAGTGAGACCCTTACTCAAAGTAACAATAAAGGGGGTGGGGGCGGGGGCAGGTTGGGAGTGCAGCCCAGTGGCTGAGCACTTGCAAAGTACGTACAAATCCTCGGTTCGACCCCCAAGTACCACCCAAAAACAAAAAAGTTAGTGTGAACTTTTTATGCTGCTTTTCAGGGATTTGGCTGTAGAGCTGAAATCACAGTTTCAGAAGAAATCAGACAGCAAATGAAATTTTAAAAGTAAACTATAAATATGCCAAAGCCACTGGGCATCTATCCTTTCCTTTCCCTTGTTGTGTCTACACGCCTCTACTGTTTCTACTTTCTTTTTTTTTTTTTTTTTTTTTTGTGGTACTGGGGGTTGAACCCAGGGCCTTGCGCCTGCATGCTCTGCAAGTGCTGGACCACTGAGCTGCACCTCAGCCCATTTTTTTTACTTTTTGAGATAGTGTCTCGCTAAATTACGCAGACTGCCTCTGGTCTCAAACTTGCAATCCTCCCACCTCTGCCTCCCGAGCTACTGGGATTACAGGCGTGCGCCACCACGCCCGGCCTACTGTTTCTACTTTCTTGTATGTACCACCAAGAAATAGAGCTTGGGTAAGAAGCAGAATAAAGACTGGGCAGGGAACATGCAGAGACTGAGGCTAGGGGCTGTCAGTCATGACTAAGCGTGAGTGAACACTCCGCTGTCCTCATTCAACTCTATCTAGTTTCTTACTTGGTTTTTGACAGTCTCTCCAGGTTCCCCACCTCTAATTAACCAATCCTCTGAGTAGGATTAATTTCTCAAGCAAATGCTATAATCTTGGAACACACTCGAGGTATTGATCCCCTGAGATACAAAAGAAGAAATTAATTGCCTGATGTGGAGGCTGAGGCAGGAGGATTGAAAGTTTGAGTCAGTTTGGGCTATACAGCAAGTTCCAGGCTATGTAACCAGGCTAACCTGGGCTACACAGTGAGATCTTGTCTCAGAAGAAAGAAGAAAGAAGAATAAGTAAGGAGGAGGAGGAGAAGGAGAAGGAGGAGGAGGAGGAAAAAGAAGACAAAGAGGAGGAAGAAGGGGAGAAAAAAAGGAAGAGAAAGAAGAGGTGTAGGAGGAAGAAAGGAGAGGAAATTAACAACAATTAATACATATTTTCAAAACAGTGACCAGTACCCAATTTTTACCATTCTGTTCAGCGCTGGCTGCCTACAGAGAGCCCCTACACAGAACAAGAAGGTGCAACACTTCACTGGAATTCTTACCCTCACTATTACCTCTAATTTCTCTAATAAAAAAAAAAAAATACAAGAAATGCAGAGGGCTGAACCACAGGGTATATCCAGGGGCCTACCAATATGCACTGTGAGTCATTCTCACCCAATAACAAAAGAAATTTACAAATGGACAAGATACTGGCTGATATTAAGGAAACACTAATTGTGCTTAGAGTGATAATGGTACAGCAGATAACTAAAAGAAAAATGTTCATCACATAGTGATGCATACTGAAATTGTATTGGGGGGGTTGTCATAATGTCTGTGAATTGCATTAAATTATTTCAATATCAAAAGAAGCTGGATGGTAAATAAAACAAGCCTAACAAAATACTGGCTAACTCTGGCATGGTGGCACACTCCTATAATCCCAGTGACTTGGGAGGCAGAGGCAGGAGGATCACAAGTTCGAGACCAGAGGCAGTCTGCATAACTTAGCGAGACCCTGTCTCAAAAAGTAAAAAAATGGGTTGGGGGTGCAGCTCAGTGGTTCAGTACTTGCAAGGCATGCAAGCATGAGGCCCTTGATTCAACCCTCAGTACCGCAAAAAAATAAAAAAATAAAAAAAAATAAAGAAATACTGGCTAACAGTTAATGTTGGGGAATGGGAACACAGGGGCTTATTATCCTATTGGCTCTACTTTGGTATCTGTATGAAATTTTTCATAATAAAACATAACAGAAATAGAGGTACACAAGCAAATGAAAATGAGTTGCTCTCATAATAAAATACAGGAACTCTTGTGGAGAGGTAACTACTGTGGTCCCCTAGTGGTCATCCTCTAAATGACTTTCTTGAAGCCATAAAATCACTGGCCTTGGGCTAGGGTAAGCTTAGTGGTAGACTGCTTGCCTAACATGCACAAGGCCTGGGTTCAAATCTCAGCATTACAAAAAGAGAAAACAAAGGAAAAAAAAATTGCTGCCTTTGCTTCTAGATGGGGCAATCCTCCAACTCATTTTCTGAAGCTAATAGTCCAGCTAGCCTCCTTACACAGCTGTCCAGCATGTTTCCTCTGACCAGCGATCAACCTCCCCATGTGTTAAAAATAAGGAATAAGGGAGAGAAGAGAATGTCACCATTAATTGAAGAACGTTGGAGCATCCACCCCACCTCCAGACTTACCGTGCTGCGAGGAGGAAGAGGACTTCTCCAGCATGGATTTGTAGAGGTTGCGGAAGGACCAGCTTAGATCCTGAAAGTTGATCTCTGAGTAGGAGAATTTGAAGTCATGGTTGGTGTTATAGACGGGAGGGGCACCCTCGGCACTTTCTCGGCCCGGAGCCCCTGCTGCCACTGCACCGCCATCCACTGACCCTGTGCCCTGCAAAAACAGTTAAGAAAGTCCTGACCCTTGTCCACACTGAAGGCCCAATGCAGCCCTTCAACAGTCACCAGGCTCTCCTGCCTCTCCTCTTCATTCTTTCCTGACTGTTCAATGTCCATGGGTTGAGTTTACCTACTTTGCTAGTGCTCTACCATTAGGCCTTGGGCCTCCAACTTGCAATCCTCCTGCCTCTACCTCCCATGTCACCATAATTACAGGCATGCACTACCATGCCCAGCTATATTTCCTTCTCTTCTCTTCTCTTCTCTTCTCTTCTCTTCTCTTCTCTTCTCTCCCTCTCCCTCCCCCTCTCCCTCTCCCTCTCCCTCTCCTCTCCCTCTCCCTCCCTCCCTCCCTCTCTCTCTCTCTTTCTCTCTCTCTCTCTCTCCCCCTCCCTCCTTCCCTCCCTCCTTCCTTCCCTCCCTTTTGCAGTTCCGCTGGGCTACACCCCCAGCCCATTTTTTATTTTTTATTTTGAGTCAGGGTCTCACTGAATTGCACAAGCTGCCTCTGGCCTTCAGCTTGCGATCCTTTTGCCTCAGCCTCCCTAATTACTGGGAAAACAAGTGTGAGCCCCCATGCCTGGCTCTCACTGGTTCTTATGTTGAATCTGGCCTCTTTCTCCTATCATTCCCCATTTCTTCTTTACATGTTCTTTCTCCTGTGTTATCTCCATGCCCTTCTTTCCCTGCTGTAGCTTTTTTTTTCTCCTCTCCTCTTCCTTCCTCTTTTTTTCTAGGTTTTTCTCAAAGTTCTCTTATGCCTTTCTTTCCCTCTCTTTTTCCCTCCCTGTCTTTCTTCCTCCTTCTCTGAGTTTCCCTCTATTGTTTTCTTCTTCTTTCTCAGTTAATCACAAATACACAACCTATAATTTTGAACGTACTCAAGCATGCATCTACTCATCCATCCCTTGGCCCCTGCCACCTCTGCTCCTACCTGGTTATAGCTGGCCATCGATGTGGGGCTCTGAAGTGACATCGGAGGATTCCCCTCAGGAGGCAGAGAGGCCTCTCCATTCCCTGGAACACCTCCCCGGGGGCTCTTGCTTGCCTCCTGTTCTGGTGAGTCTTGGGAGAGCTGAGGGTTGTGAGGAAAGACCAATGGATAAGCAGAGGTGAAACGCCCTCCCCAGACCAGTGCTTTCCCCTCTGCTGGGATCCACCTTTGCCTTGGAGAAGACTAAATATCCAGGAAAGGAGGTAGAAGGAGTAGCAGGCATAGAAATGGCATCCCCTCTACCCCATCAGGAGGGAACTTACATCATCATCTGGAGGATGTCTTCTCTTTCTGGAAATGTCAGGGCAGGTGTCGATTGTCCAATAAGAGCCCTGGAAGAAGAACCCATCCCCACAGAAAATAAAATCATTACCTGTAGAAGTTACCACCTTTGGAAACACAGATATTTAGGAAGATTTTCATGTAATACAACAGATATGTTAAGAAAAGGCCACAACTGGGAGTAAAGCTCAGTGGTAGAACACTTTGTCTAGCATTTGCAAGGTCCTCAGTTCAATCCCTAGCAAAAAGAAAGAGGGAGCAAAGGGGGGGGAGGGAGAGAAGACAGGGCAGGAGAGGAGAAACAAAAGAAGAGAAAAGGAGGAGGAGGAGGAGGAGGAGGAAGAGGAGAAAGAAAAAGACAGGAGGAGGAGGAAAAATATCAACAACACAACTGGAAATTCACACAGAATCCTAAGTATACTAGATATTCCTGAAGAGTAAATTGTCCTAAAAGTTCACTTCACATGCCAGAGGTATTTCTGCAGTCCAAACACAGGCTTCAATCATTCTGAAGGGGTAGAACAACGATATTTAATTTGAAGAGCTGAAAATGTACACAAACAGCCCTTCTCTTCCCTTATGATCTGAGGCAAAACTCTCGTAGACTTTACCATCCACATCTGTCAAATGGGAAGAATGTTCCATCCTTCTCCTTTTTGAAGGTCAAAACCAGAGATTTCTGTATAGAAATGTTTCTACAATGGTTATAAACTCAGTCTTTAATAACATCTCAGGAAAACAATGCCACACACAAAAGAAATGGGGCCTCATAATCAACTTTACCATAAACATTTCCATTTAAAAAAATAATTTCACAATCTTTCTTACTCATCAACTCTAGTGGTGGCCCACAAGTTTGACAACCATGCTCTTCCTTTGAGGAAAAATAAAGAGGCTTCTAATTAACATGATTTCCTCTTCTGGGTAATTAAAACAGCCACACTGCCTCAACTACTTCACTCTCCCTCCACCTCCTCCCTTCCACTACTGCAGTAGCGTCTCACCTTCCCGGGGTCATCTCGAGGTCTGGGCACCTTCCGGAAACACTTGTTGAGAGAAAGGTTGTGCCGAATGGAATTCTGGGGAAGGGAAGAAGCAAGTCAGAGCTGAACATAGTGCAAAGCAGAAAATTTTCCAATAGGACACAAAGGGACCCAGAAGAACATAATGCAAAATAAAGCTCAAGTGCCAGAATAAATTTATCACCTTTTAACTATACTGGTGGAGGGAATTATGTATCAGAATAAAGAGCAAATGGGGAAGAAAATGTAGAAATTAAATCGATAAGAGGTGATGGTTATATGTTTGGTTACTAGGTGTTTCTGAAAAGCTGACTATATAGTTTTTCAATCTTTCTACTCAGCTGACAGCAGATATATAAATGCCTCAAAATCACATCATCCCAGTTCCTTAATCTACCCTACCAATACCAAAAGAACAATGCTTTTAAACTATTTATATCGATTCTAACCAAATGTAAATCAGGAGTGAAACAAAGGCACAGAACAACTTCATTTTCTCAACAGCCCATAGAATCATCACATCTAGAGGAAAGAAAAGAAAGATTGCACATATGTGTTGAGTGGGGTTGGAAGTTGTAGTCTGGAGGAACATATTTACAAAGTGAAAGCTGAAGGCTTCAATAGTCACCAATCCATTGTCTGATTTGTATGGCAACTGGTGATTTATAGAGTGAGAAAACTACATTAAATTCCCATTACTACTCAATAAGTGGCAAATGAACTGCTGCTCCAAAAAACTAGAACGCAAGCCTTCCTTCGTTGCACAGAAGAGGAGTCCCTCTTTCCTCATCTCTTGCCAAACAACCTCTCATTACTTGCTTGGTAGACCAGCTTGGTAAAGGACCTAATTATAGTTTTTTTTTTTTTTCCCTTGGTATACAATTGTTCAAAAGATGCTGACTATGTGCAATGAAGCTTTGGAAATTTGATGAGTTTCCTACCTCTGGGTAGGAGGAAGTAATGCCATGCCTTGTTTAGTGACTTGAACATGTAGTAGAGTGGCAAGAAATATTTGTGAAATCAATGAGTGTCCTTTTTGAGGAATCAAAAGATAAGAAGGTATGATGAACAACCACATCCTGCCATCCCCATAACTGTATTTAATGGCTTGTCATCACTGGAGCTTCCTGATATACCTTATGAAGGCTGTTTAACTCAAAAGAAGTAGAGGGTGGAAGATATGAGTTTTTAAGCTTACACAGCTCTGAGACAAAGTAAAAGGGATTGGGTTCTAGGAAGAAACAAAAGTAGAGAAAATGAGCCCAGGTTATACAAGCAGTCTCACCTTCCAACCAATGCCAGCATTCTTATAATAGGGGAAGTTATCGCAGATCCAGCGGTAGATCTCGCTGAGGGTCATCTTCTTGGCTGGAGAGGAGTTGATGGCATAGGTGATGAGGGTGGCATAGCTGTATCGTGGTTTGCCATCCTGGTGGACTGCTGCCTCGTCTTTGCTCAGCGTGGCATTAGGATCTGTGGGTGAGCCTGGGGAGCACTTGCGGCTACCTCCTGGAGGCCCAGCCTGGGAAGCGCTCCCAAGTTTCTCAATGGTAGCTCTGAGGGTCAGCTGGGGGAGCCAGTCTATGGAGGTGAGACTACTCTCTAGGTCAGAGGCCATGGTACTTCTGGGCTCTACAGAGAAAAGGATAAAGGGGAAAGAAGGTAAATGAGTGTTTCCTCTGGTTACAGGGACAAAAATACCCAATTTTTTTTTTCTTGCGGTACTGGGGGTTGAACCCAGGGCCTAGCACTTGCATGCTTTGCAAGTTCTAGACCATTGAGCTGCATCCTCAGCCCATTTTTTTACTTTTTTGAGACAAGGTCTCAATAAATTACGCAGACTGCCTCAGGTCTCAAACTTTCGATCCTCTTGCCTCCATCTCTCAAGCTGCTGGGATTGCAGGCGAGTGCCACCACACCCAGCTAAATATACCCAATTTCTAACATGTAAGGGAAGTAGTTTCTTGCTATAATTCCCACTGGAGACTCCTGTCCTGGGATGGCCCTCCACCAATGTTCCCAGAAGTCCCAAGGACCTACCAGATGACAGACTGCTACTTACCCTATATCTTAATGCAGAGCATGGCCATGAGGCCTCTGCCTTCATGCAGGACCAAAACTCAGACCTCACTCCAAACTAAGTTATTCCCTCAATTGTTATCTACAGCCCCACAGTATAATACTTTAAAACTTTGGAGGAATGAGTTTAAAGGAAAACACACACACACACACACACTTGGACAGCAGGTAAAATTAGCTGAAGTCCATTCTCCAATTACATAGTACACGTATATTTATATCTAACACCCACAGGTACACAGCACATGTAAAGAAAATAGTCTAGGCAAACAGAAATGCACATTAATGAAGCACACACCAATACTTCAAAAGATGTTTCATATTAGATATATTATGAGCACACCACCTTTTTATCTCCCCCACATGTGCTTATGAGGCATATTAGACATATCCCAAGCACAAATTATATCTGACAACCAGAAAAAGAGAGATACAAGTCTGTTACATGAACAGAGGAGCACATACAGAGGGCACCATTAGATATACGGCATACATTACCGACAGAGCACAAAGTCACACACAGAGGAAACTGACCCTGAGCACATAGCTGCCCTCACACCTTTAAAGTTACCCATTGCGCGCTCCCGCCCACAGATACCAGCACCAGGAAGAAGTCACCCGCAAGGACCTCCCACCTCTCAGCCAGCCCGGCTTCACCTAGCCAGGGAGACACCCAGCTGTGTGCGCACGGTAACAGTCGAGATAGCCCGGCTAAAAATAGCCACTCTGGGGCTAAGAGCTGGCTCCCTTTCCCCGCCCTCCTCCTCCCTCCTTCCTTCCCAGCCAGGCACGCAGGCCCGCGGCACCTCCATGCAAACTCCTGGAGCTGCCAGACCGCCTACGCCTGAGGTTTGCACGCCCCGCTGCCAACCACAGCGCCTGGGCGCTCTTGCCACCAGAGAGGTGTAGCTAATGACATCTTGTGGGGGGAAGGTGAAGAACGAAAGCTGCTGTCTGTATGGCAGGGTCCAGAAAGGCTGTCAGAAAGCACTAAGTAGCCATTTGGCACTCCCTTAGCAGCTGATGCCAGCAAGCCCCTAAGCCCTTGCTGCCTAACAGGTTTGTGCCTGCACAGCTGCCGGATTCCAGCTAGCCTTTCTTCCTGAGTCCCACCAGGACATTGGCTAGAACGCCTCAGAGTTCAGAATCCTGGTCAGAAACATATTAGGTAGGTGATATCTAAATCCACAGCCAGATAGATGCACAAGCAGATAAATGTAAGTATGCACAGATCTCTGCACGTTGCTAACCCCAACATACCCTTCTGGGTCTCTTCTATACTAGTCATAATTCTTCCACCCTTGACACTTAACCCCTTCCCCTAAAAGTCGGCCTTCTCACTCACTCCCCTCTCCCCTAAGTGCCCCACCATCAACTGCCTGTGCACACAAGTTCCCAGCCCTGCACTCCCAAACTGCCACACACCCAGTCCCCAAGGCTGAATTCAGGAAACACCTTAGTGCCTTAGGCCTGGGAAGCAAGAGAACCAACTGCAACCCAAGAATTCTTAGACAGGAGAAAGCAAAAGGGGGCCATGTTTATAAACAGCATGGTGAAAGGTTTCCCCTTTATCCTTAGCTCCTCACCACACCATCCTCCCCTTCTTCCCACTACTGCTACCTTGCCCAAAACCATGGAAACTGGGAAAACAACAGAGACACTTAAGCATTCCAGGAAGTCACACACCTTCTGGCCCTTTGCTAAGTCAAAACACCCTGGAACAGGGAGTTTGGGCAGAATCTGCTCAGTAGCTGGGTATTCCCAGCCCAATTGTAGAATGCCAATGAGCAGGTTCTCCCCAGGAGTTCTGAAAATAAGTTTGACCCTATTCCCTAATTTCATTTATTTTCGTCTTTCTTTTCTTTTCTTTTTTTTTTTTTCCTTGAAATGGGGTCTCCCTATGTTGCCCAGGCTGGCCTCAGACTCCTGAGCTCACACAGTCCTCCTGCCTCAGCCTCCCGAGCAGCTTGAACTATACCACCAACCTCAGGTCCCTACCTATTTCCTATTATTTCCTTGCTAAAGATCCCTGGGAAATCTCATCTTTAGAGCCCAGAGACTTTTAGTTGGCATTTTATCTGAAACTCTCTCAACTCCTCCCCCAACAGGAGCATAAAGGTGAATTTAGGGTTTTTAAGGGGCTTACAGAACCCTTTTGGCACGTGTAAATCACTGAATTATTGAAAAGGAAACACTCTCAGCCTCTTACTACTTGTTTTATGCTTTTCTCTACCCTTACCCAGCACCAGGTTAGGACATGATGGTTAATGTTAACCTTTCTCCAGTACTGGCCCAGTCAGCCCCCCAGATGCAAAACTCAGCACTCAACATACGTCCCAATCTTACCAGCTACAAGAAGCCCGTAGAGTCTAGTCCTTCTGCTCTTCCAGTATGACTATCCCTTAACCCGGCTCACTTCCTCACCCTCTTCATTCGCCATTCTCAAAGGGGCAGCCCCCAGACTAAGATTCCTCAGTTCTATTTGCAAGCCTGACACTGACTCACTAAATGTCCCTAAGCATCCCTTGCTCCCTGATGAAGTCTTGATGCCTCAGTTTCCCTCTTCAGTAAAAAAGATGAATCATAAACCTTGCCAATGCTTCATCCCTGCAGGGAAGGGAATGAAGTTTAATGAGCTAGTGGCTGCCACACATTCCACACTCCCCAAAATAATGGCAGAAGGCTAATGTCCAGGGCTATTATTAGAAAGGCAAACAAGACTTAGTTCCATTTCTCAGTCCAACCAACCTAGTTACCCAGACCTCTCTCTCCAGGTGGGCCCCATGCCACTGGGCTTGGGCAGAACCTGAGGCAAGTCACATTTTTCTCTGCGTGCTGGAAGACTGAAAGGAAATACCCCCACAGAACAGGGAAAGGCAGCCAAAGGGCAGGCTCCATCACATCCACAGGACATCTAAAGAATACCACAGTACTGGGGAAAAGGGAGAGAGAAACAGACAGAAAGACATTCTGTGAGAGTGAAACGGTGATGGGACGTAGAAGATCCAAAATAATTGGCAGTTTTCTTCCCATTTGTTGTTGTTAGGTGCCATTAGTTGTTGTTAGGTGCCAGCTAGTAATCGTTCTCCAAGTGGTGTCGAAGTCAGGTATTAAGAAGTGATCACTTGCTGCCCTATACATAATGCCAAAACTATCGGGCAATAGTGAAGTGTACGTTATGATCAGTCAGGCTGCCTGGGTTTCAATCCCAGCTCGGCTACCAACTGGCTGGGCAACCTCAAGCAAGTCACTTAAAAACTCTGTGCCTCAATTTCTTTCTCTGTAACAAATAAATAAATAACTGTTCCTACAAAAGATGTTGTGATAATTATCTTAGGTCAATATTTTTAAAGCACTTCCTAAGTGTAGCTTTTATGTTTGCTGGGCAAAAAAGAGAGTATTAGTGAGTTGGGTATAGCTCAGTGGTACAGCATGTGCTTAGCATGCGTGTAAGGCCATGGGTTCAGTCCCCAGCACTAAAAGAGAGAGACAGAAAAAGAGTATTTGAAACTAAAAATTAGAAAACTAACAAACTATAGAGGCAACACTGGAAGCAGCAAGCCTGCAGTAGTCTGTGTTGCAAAGCCTACATTGAATCTAATTGATGTCAGAATCTCAAGTTTTTCTTTTGGAGATCATATCACCCTAGTGCTGATTAATGCTAAGACAGGGAAAACCCCAAGGATGAAGGAAGAGGGGAAATATCATCTCTTATCTTTCAAGGAGAATTAGGTATAGTCATAAGACTTAGTCTAGAAAATAGCACTCTCTGCATCACAATTAATCCAACCCCATATTGATACCTCAGAGGCCAGAAGTGAGGGAAATTCATTCCAAGCAGGGTCAGTTAAACTGTACAGCAGGGATATACTGGGAGCTGTCATGATACAGTTCACCCTCAACCATTCAGAAGTTGTACTCCAGCATCTGGTAAAGTGCTTTGTAAGAAACAGGCTGCTGTTACAACGAGAGCTGTCACATTTTAAAAAGCAGAGGAGATGCTTCTAATCATAGGACCATCATCTAATCAAGGACCATCATCCTTTTGAGACTAGGGGTATAAGTGATGAAGCTAGAAGAACTGTTCCCAACCTGAGACTGGGCTACCCTCCTGCTTGGGATGACTGCCATGCAGCCAGTCATGAGAGCTCACGCTGGCCAGGGGAGGTCAAGCTTTCCTCCCAGTGGAACATCCTCACCCTTGCCTTCTCCAGGACCTTGCACAAGGCCACCTGCTCCTGGTGGCCTTTCAGAAACACAATCCAAGGGAATTGGAGTACAGTGTGACAAGTATCTGTGTACCTAACGCCACACACATACTCAAAACACAGATAGATGGAGCCACATGCACCTCAATTAAGAAATATATTCACATCATTCTACAGCACAGCCATCCAAATCTGTGGATTATACCACCGTAGCACTGTGGTGTCCAATCCCGTCAGATCTCCGAAGCTAAGCAGGGTTGGACCTGGTTAGTACTTGAATGGGAGACCCCCTGGGAACACCAGGTCCTGTAGGTTTGGGAGAAGGACCTGGCAACCCACTCCCAAAAACCAATCAGCCATTGAAAACCCTATGAATAGCAGAGAAACACTGACAATAGTGTTTTGCCTATTGTACATAGGGTCGCTATAAGTCAGACACCAACTCGATGGCACCTAACAACAACAACAACAGGTATCTTCCAGGACCAACCGGACAGACTTAGGGTCTTAGGCACCCACTCATAGCCCAGACACAGGGAGGAAGAAACATGAAAGCCCAAAGGAATGAAGCTAGCTGTGCATGGTGGCCCATGCCTGTAATCCCAACACTTGGGAGGCTAAGTCAGGAGGAGGTGAGTCCATGGGCAACCTGGGCAACATAGCAAGACTCTCTCTTAAAAAAAAAAAAAAAAAAAAAAAAACAGGTGATGAAGCCCCTTACAGGAGATAAGGTAACTTCCAGGACAGAATAGCAGGCACTCAGCTAGTAACCTCAAGTTAAGTCAGAGCTCTACTTGAAACACAGGCCAGGCTCAGATCAGAAAATTTCCTGGCCCCTTTTTCTTGCTTTTTCTAAGACTCTGGACTCTAATGATTCCCAATCTTAAGAAGAGAAAGTTCAACAAAACGTCCCATGGACCCAGAACTGAACAAAACACTGGAAAGAAGAGGATGAGACCACTAGGAGCTCTGCTGGAAGGAAACACTATAATAAACTCATCAAAGGCCAAATCTCCCTGGTAGTCAACTTATTCAATGGAAGATTGGGAAGAAGCTAAGCAGCATCCCTCCTCTCTTCCCATCTAGCATCTGACTTCTGAGGAACTGTCAGTGAAGGACAGGAGGCATGGAGCGGATTGGGGCAGATCTAATATTTAGGAAGAACTTCAGCCCATGAGTGCACATTACCCTGTATATGCTCTTTTCACTTCAGGACATGTGAGATTCAAATTTTTTTACTACTACTACTACTACTACTACTACTACTACTACTACTACTACTACGATTCTTTATTCAGTATTGGAGGATTGAGCCCAGGGCTCGCACATGCTAGGTAAGTGCTCCACCACTGAGCTGCACCCTCCCTTCTTTGTTTTTTTATTTTGAGACAGTGTATTGCTAAGTAGTGCAGGCTGCCTCTGGCCTCAAACTTACAATCCTTCTGCCTCAGCCTCCTGAGTAGCTTAGATTACAGATGGCTGCCACAACACCTGACTTGGGATTCTCCCTTTGGATATTATGGAAAAGGGCATACATCCAGCCACAACTAAAAATGTCAGAAGAGGCCTCTTAGTCCCTAAGATAAGGTGAGTGCGGACAGACTTCTTCTCTTGTCAGGGAAGCAGTAATCACAATGCAGACATTAAGCTGACCTGGACATCCCTACACAAGGCCAGGACACAAGATGCCACTATGATTTTGGTGAAGGTCCACTTTCCAGTGAAAAGGACCAAGAATAAGGGTACACTGGGAGTCTAACTGTGTTGTGTCTTTCATTACCACACAGGATACATAGAGTTCTGAAAATGCACCTTTTGAAGTCAGTATAGAAATATCCACTTCCCTAGGGACCTCAAAAAAAAAATCCCATTCCTTTAACTTCTAACTACTAAGAAGCCTATCCCCCAATCTCTGCAGCAACATGTGGGTTTCAGCCCAGAAGCTCCTTCAGAACACATTCCCTCAGAGGACTCTGACTTATCACTCTACCTTCCCTACATATCGAACACAATATCCACCTTTCAGTCCCCTATGCCCACAAGGGCCTAAAGATGACAGAGAGAAGATGAAAGAAAGCACTAACCTGTCTCCACGGTTCTCCTGGCAAAAGGAGGAAACCACCTGGTACAGGAGTTTGGGGGAGGGATTCCCCTCTTCAGAGGCAGGTGACAGGTCTCATCTTCAGTGGCTCTTCCAGGGCTTGGCTGAGCCTCCCAAGCTGGAGTGGGAAACTGGGTCCCTTGAGGATGAGGAGCCGAGGGAGGAGGAGGAGGGGGAGGAGAAGGAGGTCCTACCTGGGGAAGGTGGCACACCCCCCACACCCTGCAGGTTGCCCTGGGGAGGAGGGGAGGAGCCCCTCCCAAACAGGAGTTGTCTCCTCCCCCTTGGGGGAGTCCCCCTCCCCCCCAAACTGGATCCTTCGAGGGTGGCGAGCTCTGTCTGTCTGCTGGAGAGCTGAGCCCAGGGGCTCGACCCCGTTCCACTGTCTAAGTACACGGAAGTTGAGGGGAGTGGTGTCCCCCTCTCCAGAAGGGCTGAAAGCCGATTCCTCTAGGTTCCCTGGAGTGTCCTTTGCTTCTGGCGTAAGGACGCCTGTCCTCTGTGAGTACTGGGTGGGATGGAGGGTGCCTACTCCATAGGCATAGCCCCCTTTTTCCTAGCCACAAAAGTCCTGAACTGTTGAGAGCGTGTGCTTGGACGAGCGCAGGCACGCTGGGTCGGGTTCCTTTGGGAAGGATCGCCCCTTTCCACTTCTGGGGGTCTCTCCCCGAGCCAGGATGGGGGTGTCCTCGCCTCTAGGAAGGACAGCCGCGTCCCCTGCAGCGATCTCTTCTTTGCCCTCACCGGGGGCGGGAAGGCTCCTCTCCAACTGGGGGAGAGGGTGCTCCCGTCCCCGCTCCCGCCTCCGCTGCTGGGGTGCCCCGGAGGGTGGGGCTCTCGCACTCCCCGCTCTCTCCGGGTTGGCCTGGGCAGCAGGGTCCGGGAGGCCGCGGCTCCCGTCTCCCGTCACTGGCTGCGGCGGCGGCAGCGCCTCCTTCAGTCGCGTCCCGTCCGCTCCGCTCCCTTTGGTGCGTGGGGCTCCCCGCGCTGCCACCTCTCGGGCTCTGGCCAGTCGGGGCTCCCGGGGAGCCAGAAAGCGGACGGACAGAGTCAGGGCTCGGCTAGGGCTCGGGCTCGACTCGGCTCCGCTGCAGGCCCCGGCTCCTCCCCGGCCTCCGCGCCGCACTCCGTGCCCCTCCTCCTCCCCCGCCCGCCGGTCCGCCGCCGCCGCCGCCGCCTCCCCGCGCTGGTTAAGGAGGAGCGGCGCCGCCCGGGTGTGCGCTCCGCCCGCACCGCCGCGCAGCCGCCTCCCGCCCGAGCGGTGCACGATGCGCCGCCGCCCCGCGCTCGCAGCAGCAGCTTTCTGGCCGCTGCGCTCGGTGCAGCCCGCAGGCCCCTCACGAGGACAGCCCTCTGCCCTGCCGGGACTCCCTCGTGCACACCTTGCGCTGTCGATTACAATTTACACACTAACTGTGGTATGCTGACCTTTTTTTTTTCATTTAATTGTGTTCTCTGTACAGGTGAGCATCCCTAGTTTTCTCAGAAATATCTTTGATGGGCGTCTCCTCCCCCACCCCCAGACAGTTTACAAAGGGTTATGGGGATTAAGGAGAAGTTAATGTTACCCAGTTATCTGCTTGGAGTTCAGCCAATACTGCCTGAGTGTGTGGCTACATAAAAGGATAAATGAATGTGGTAACGGAGAAATAAACATTGTAAAGCGTGGGTCCTATCCCTTGGTCCAGCTCTGCAAACTTGTTCTAGGCCCTTGTTTCTGGAATGTTGGTCAGCGAAGAGACCTACCCAGTATGCCTGTGGCAGTCATCAAATGAGTTAATTTGTTAAGTGACAACGAGTTGGGTCCAATTCGTAGCGACCCTATGTACAACAGAACGAAACACTCCCAGGCACACGATCTTTTATATGTTCAAACCCATGTGGCAGCCACTGTATCAATAAACATGATGTCCTTTTCCAGGGATTGGCCCCTCCTGACAACATGTCCAAAATAGGTAAGACCCAGTCTAGCCATCCTTGCTTCCAGGGAGCACTCTGGTTTCACTTCTAGGATCTGTTGGTTTTTTTGGCTGTCCCTGGTATTTTCAATATTCATCTCCAGCACCATAATTCAAAAGCTTCAATTCTTCTCCTTTCTTCCTTATTCAATATCCAGCTTTCACAACCGTTATAATGCAACTGAAAATACCATGGCATGAGTCAGGCACACCTTCGGCTTCAATGTGACATCTTTAATTTTCAACACTTTAAAGAGATAACTTATGTGAATTTTTTTTTTAACTGTGCAATATGCAGGGGGTACCAAATATGACTGTTGTTCAGCTCATTTGAGAGTCACAAAATATCTTCTCCTGAGTGTCACAGAGTGTAGAATGTTCTTAGTACCAACTTCTGCCCTTTACAGAATAATCTCCAACCAGACACAAAATGCCACCAGGAAGACCACATCCATTTTTCCTCCTCCGGTCACACTTTGTTCTTAAGTGCTGTCCAGTTGGGTCTGACTCATGGCTACCCTATGTACAACTGAATGAAATACTACTAGACACCATACCATGCACACTGTCTTTTTTGTGCTTAAGCCCATTGTTGTAGCCACTGTGACAATCCATCTAGGAGAGGATCTTCCTTTTTTTCACTAACCCGTCACTCCCCCAAACATGAGGTCCTTCTCCAAGGATTGGTCCCTCCTGACAACATGTTTAAAATATTTAAGACGCAGTCTAACCATCCTTGCTTCCAAGTAGCACTCTGGTTGCACTTCTAGGACAGATCTGTTGGTTGTTTTTGCAGTCCATAGTATATTCAGTATTTGGCACCATAATCCAAAAGCATCAATTCTTCTGTGTCTGTTTTCCACCAACCAGCTTTCACAAGTATATGATGTATTTCATCCATTGGCTTCTTAACTTGTCTCAAACTGTTCTATCATATAAAATAATATGAAGGCAAAATGTTCATTTAATATTTGAATTGCTCAGAAAAGATTGCACATTACCAGGTGCCATGGTACACACCTGTAATTCTAGAAATTTGGAAGGCTGAGCCAGGACAATTGTGTGTTCAAGGCCAGAGGCAGCCTGAAGAACTCAGTGAGACCCTGTCTCAAAATAAAAAATGAGTTGGGGTTGCAGGTCATTGGTGGAGCACTTGCCTAGCATGAGCGAGGGTCTGGGTTCCACATCCAGTACTGCAAGAGAAAAAAAAATTGCACACTCACAATTACAACTTGATGACTTCCTTTCACCTTAAGATAGTAAAGTCTTTTGTCTTCTGACTAAATATATGCTACAATAGTTTATTTAAATTATACATACATGCAATTACATTATATTTATAATGTCCTAAGCATTCAGGCTAAGCACTTTCCACATGTAATCACATTTGATTCTTCTTGCAATTCCATAAGGTATCATTATTATACCTTTTACAGGTGGAAAAACTATGACTCTGGAGATATTGACTATGTCTGAGTTCACATAATAACTCACATAATTCACACATAGTTTACATAACTAGTAGTATTAAGTCAGGTGTTGGGGAGGTGTTCTGAGGTTTTTTTTTACAGTGCTGGGACTGGAACCCAGGGCCTTGCACCTACTAGGCAAGTGCTGTCCCAGTGAGCTACATTCTAACCCTTAAATCAGGTATTAACTCAAATCCAAAAGGCCCCCAAACCTGGTTTTTAACCTCTGTATTATTGGCCTAAGCTGTGGCAGGGGCTGGGATTTAGCTCAGTTGATAGAGCACCGCTCTGCAGTCTCTGAGGTCCCAGATTCGATTCCCAGCACCACAAAAATGGGAGAAGGTCATGGCAATCCACTCCTGAGGCAATCCCGAAACAATCAGCCTTTGAAAACCCTATGAGATTCACTATGAGTCGGCCATGACTCGATGGCACCTAAAAACAACAACAAGCTATGAAAAGTAAAATCACCCTCAAATTTAAAGGCAGAGAAACCCAACTAAGTCTTGTTTTCCTCCCCACCCTACTAATAACCCAGGTTTAAAGCTGCATACCAATCCTACACACACACACATACATACACTTTGTGGTATTAATTAAGTTTCCCGCACATAATTTAGCAACAAATTTTTCTGGCTATGTGTTGGCTATCTTATTTCTTTTCTCAATGCTTTCTGTTGTTTCCTGTGTATGGAACTTGGAGGGCAGTGATGAGCGATAGAAGTGATTTAAAAAAAAAAAAAAAAAAAAAAGGAAAAACTAGAGAAAGATTAGAATCTCCTTTCTTGGAAATTTGGAAAACTAAAGAGCTCAACAAATTATTTGATATAATAAGGTATTTGTTGCAACATTACTTGTACCTAGAAAATTAGAAGCAACTTAAATATTTGAAATAGGGCAACTATAAAATAAGTATGGTATGTCTATATAGTACAATTCTGTTTTGCATTTAAGACAGTAATTATAATTTAACTCTGGAAGTAGAATTAGTGAGGAGTTGTTTTTACTTTTATAACTTTTTATCATTTAGATATTTTGCAATATGTATGATAATTTTAATAAACCATGTTTTATAGATCTGTATGTATTCAAGTAAGAAGATCATGTTTTAAAACTTTGTCTGATACAATCTTATAATCATTTTATGAAATATACGTGTAGGCCAGACACAGTGGTGCATGCATGTAATCCCCATGACTTAAGAGGCAGAGGCAGGAGGCTCAGAAGTTCAAGGCCAGAAGCAGCCTGCATAACTTAACAAGACCCTGTCTCAAGATAAAAAAAGGGGCTGGGGATGCAGTTCAGTGATAAATTCCTTGCAAAGTATGAGGCCCTGGGTTCAGCCCCCCAATACCACAGAAAAATAAAACAAAATAAAATATATGTGTATACATACACGTAAAGATGGATATACACTAAAGATAAGAGCTTAAGGGGTCTTTTACTTATTTTTCTAGTATATCTATAATTAGTGTTTATGTGGGTTTGTGTAATTTTTAAATTAAAAAATTGGTCAGCCTAGTTTGGTTTGGTTTTGCCCCTAAGACAGGAGGAAGGACTTGGATTCTTCCTTTATTTTCTAGTGAGAAAGGTGATATGGAGCAAGAAAAAGAAAAGCCACTGAAATATGAAAAACAAAATCAAAATTTAAGGATCCATCCTTCTCTATTATAGGACATATTATGTAATTCTTCATGAGTGTAAGTCTACATTGAGCAAAACTCTTCTTCATAATATTGGGAACTAATATGTCAAATACACTTTTTCAAAGTGTTTTTTTTAAAAAAATAATATATATCCTGGGCACGGTAGTGCACACCTGTAATCCCAATGACTTGGGAAGGCAAAGGAGCAGGATTACAAGTTCAAGGCCAGAGGTAGCCTGCACAACTAAGCGAGACCCTGACTCAAAATAAAAAATTTTAAAAATGGGCTGTGGTTGCAGCTCAGTGGCAGAGCACTTGCAAAAGTATATGCAAGGCCCTCCCCTCAACCCCGAAGTACCAAAAATAAATAAATAAATAAATAAATAAATAAATAAATAAAATATTATGGGAAACAATAATAATAGATAAGATCCATGTATTCACATCTCAAGTTTAACACTAAATAAATTGTGAGAATTTAAGTCACTCCCTTGATAACTGCTTTGTGACTGAGTTTCCTCATCAGTTAAATGGGGATCATGATAGTACTATTACATAGTGTTATGAAGGGATTATGTGACTTCATACATGTAATGCTCTTAGATAAGAGCAGGGAGACACACACACACAACCTAGAGATTAAAAGAGACTTAAAGACGTATCAACCAATTGCAATACATATGTTGTTAGGTGCTATCCAGTTGTATCGGACTCATAGCGAACTTCATAGGGTTTTCAATAGCTGATTGTTTTTGCGGATTGCTTCAGGGGTGGATTGCCACATCTTTCTCCTTTTGTGTGTGTGTGTGTGTGTGTGGTGCTGGCAATTGAACCCAGGGATTCAGAGAGTGCAGAGCAGCGCTCTACCAACTGAGCTAAACTCCAGCCCTGCAATATAAATGGACCAAGAGAATTCTGATTAGAGAGAATTTTGATTAGAACAAAGCAACTGGAAAGCCAGGTATGGTGGCGTACACCTGTAATTCCTACACTCAGGAAGGTGAGACAGGAGGATTGAAGAGAGATTGAGTCCAGCCTGCGCTACATAGCAAGCTCCAGGCCAGCCTGAGCTACAAAGAGAGACCCTGTCTCAAAAACAATCAAAAACAAGCAAAACAAAACAAAAAATAGCTGGGCTTGGTGGTGCACACCTGTAATCCCAGGGCCTCCAGAGGCTAAGGAAGGAGGATCTTCAGTTCAAGGGTGGCAGCTTGTGTAATTTAGTGAGACCCTGTCTCAAAAAATAAAAAATGGGCTAAGGGTGCAGTCCAGTGGTAAAGCACTTTCAAAGTATGTGTGAGGCCCTCAATTCAACCCCTAAGTACCACTAAATAAATAAACAAATACAACAAAAAAACTAGAAAAATATTGAGAAAATTGGTAAAATTTCAATACTAACTTGGCAATATCAAGAATTCTTGAATTTTAGGTCTATTAATGGAATTCTGTTAGTATTTTTAAAGTATTTTTAGTTTCTATTAATGTATATTAATTTTGCAATATACTTTGATCATATTCCTCCCCTCATTACCCTCTCCTGTCATTCCCTCCCTCCTCTCCCGAATAGTTCCTTTTACTTTCTTCTCTCTTCTTTTTTATTTATTTATTTTTTTTTATATTTTAATTTTTTTTTTTCAGACAGAATCTTGCTATGTAGCCCTGGTTGGCCTGAAACTCACTACATAGGCCAGATTGGTCTTGAATTTGTGGGAATCCTTCTTCCTGCCTCTACCTCCGGAATGCTGGGATTGCAAGGGTATGCCACCACACCTGGTGCCCTTTCTACTTTTACATTTTTGTTGTTTTCTGCTTTTTGTTTTTTGTGGTATTGGGGAGTGAACTCAGGGCCTTTTGTATATTTTGGAAACACTCTACTACTGAGCAGCATCCCCAACCCCTTTGTAAAAAAAAATTTTATCTTAAGACAGCATCTCACTAAATTGCTCAGGCTCCCTCTGGCCTTGAAGTTGTGACCCTCCTGCCTCCGCCTCCCAAGTCACTAGGATTACAGATGTGTACCTCCAGGCCCAGGGTTTTTTTCTCTTTTTTAAGATTTCAGATAAGAGAGAAAAGGTGATATTTGTCTTTCAGAGTCTGGCTTATTTCATTTAACATGATGATCTCCAGTTCCATCCGTTTTCCTGAAAATGATATAATTTCATTCTTTATGGCAGCATAAAACTCTAATGTGTATATATAGCACATTTTTTAGTCCATTCATCTGTTGATGGGCACCTAAGCTGATTCTATAGTTCAGCTACTGTGAATAGTGCTGCCATAAACATAGGTGTGCAAGTAGCTCTATTACATACTGATTTAGAAGAATCTTTAAAAAATGTATATTGGAGACTTAGGCATGAAATGCTTGAAATTTGCTTCACAATAATCAAGTGACGGAGGAGAAAAGTACAGATGATAAAAGATTAGCCAAGTGCTGCTTGAACATTAAAAAACAATACTAGCAGGCCGGGTGTGGTGGTGCACGCCTGGAATCCCAGCATCTCAGGAGGCGGAGACAAGAGGATTGCAAATTGGAGACCAGAGGCAGTCTGTGTAATTTAGCAAGACCCTATCTCAAAAAGTAAAAAAATGGGCTGGAGGTGCAGCTCAGTGGTCCAGCACTTGCAGAGCATGCAAGAACATGGCCCTGGGTTCAACCCCCAGTACCACAAAAAACAAACAAAACAAACAAAAAAACACCAATACTAGCCAGGCACAGCGGCCAATATTTGTAATCCCAGCATTTGGGAGGTGGAGGCAGTATAAGCATGAGTTCAAAACAAAACAAAAATTTAACTAATTAATTAATTGAAATTTAAAAATACTCTTCTTAAACCTGGCGTGGTAGTGCATAACTATAACCCAGCACTTGGGAGGCTGACACAGGAGGATCAATGCAAGTTCAAGGCCAGCCTGAGCTACATAGCAAGACTTAAAAAAAAAAAAAAAAGATAAAATACTATTCTTTCTACTTTTATATGTGTTTGAAATTTAACAAAAATAAGTTTTCAAAACACTATTTAAAAATGATGAACATATCTGGGCCTGGTGCCTCACACCTGTAATACGCTAGGGAGGCTGAGGCAGGAGTATCCAGAGTTTGAAACCAGCCTGGACTATGTAGTGCATTTAAGAGAGAGAGAGAGAAAAAAAAAAGTAGACCATAATAAGGACTGTTAAATGTTCACTGTTATTATATGCTTTGTATGAATAACATTAACTAATGTTTGTTTGCAACTTACGTATTACAATGTGTTTTCATGTACACTATTATCTTTTAGTACTTTCACTAAACCTAGCAAGTAGGTGATTATTTTCCCCATTTTACAAAAGAGAAGACTAAACAAGAGCCAAGACTACAAAGACCCGGCAATATACTACCTCCACTCTTCAAGCATCCTGGGAACCTGTGGTAAAACAGGGAGGAATCTGCTGCTACTGGACACCGGATTTTTGCTTCTTTTAATAGCTGTAATCAGGTGTAGTAGGGAGAGACTAAACCACGGTACAAATGATTCATTTGGATATTTATCAAACAAAATTTGAGCTAATACTCGAACATCAGAAAAAATTCTCACTGCCACTTTTAAAAGGTTATCTGGGAAGAACACAACAGAAGCAATTAAATTATAAAGGAAAAGTTCTCTGCATAGCTTGTATATTTCCTTTACATGGATGTTTATCCCTAAGTTAACGTTATATTCTCTACCTCTAATTTCCTCTAAAAGTAAGACTAGAGCCAAGGCTCGAGAAAACACAGATGAGAACCCAGGTGGGAAATGAGGTTGGGAGGCAGGAGGCCAGCACTTTGCAGTGTGAGACCCAGCCTCTCAAGCAGTTCTGTTCCACCTTAAGCTTTAGCTTCTTTCCAAACCAAGAAGCCTCTCAGCTCCTCCTACTCCCGTGTCAGCTCTGGCCCGGGAACGTGGAGAAAGGAGGAGAGACGCACTGAATGGAAAGATTGGCACCAGAGGCTGTAGGGTCTCTGTTCCCCCGCGATTCTAGCAGCTCGAGGAGCAGCGTGTCTGAAGCATGGGCCAGTGGGGCTGGGGGTTTTTCCTGGAGGACTTCAAGGATGGGGATGAGTTCTACTGAAAAGCGGGCGGGATGGAATGTGATCCGTGGGGCCCATCTTGGGGTGGGGTCGGAGGGGGACAGAACTGCGCACTTGAGATAAATGATACGACACGCAGCGATTGTTAGGAGAAAGTTGCAACTTCACTGGCTCCTGACGCACCTCTTCAAGTAATTTCCAAAAGAGGGGGCAAGTTTTCCATTCTCCGCCCCAATTCCTCATCTTCATTCTAATTGGTTGAGTTTAGGGTGGGCTGGGCCCAATGCTGTAGTTTAACTGGCTACGCAGTAATCTATCACAGGATGACGCTGGCGAAGGGTGGCCATTTGGGGAGGAAGTGAAGATTATTTTGGTACCGCCTACCACAACTACTGATTGGTTGAGATTTGCAGTGATGTAAAACAAGGCATTAAAATGTCCACTAAAGGGAAGGGCCTATTGGCCATTCTGTGAGGGGCGAAGTCTACGGTGGGACTAGGAAGAGCCAGCCGGACTCGGTTTTTGTAGGAAAGGGCCAGATTGATTTAAACCCGGAAATGAGTTAGGAAGGGAACTGAAGGAAAACGGGGGAAATCCGCGGCGCCTTCTTTGCCCTCAAATAAGGTCATTTCCTGCATGGGACCCATAGTTTCCTGTTTATTCCCCTGAAGTCAGTGTGTAAATATTGCTTCCTGGAATATACATGATAATTAGATTCTTATCAACGTTTAGTCCCAGATTTCACATTTACTTACGCCACCTAAGAGAACGAATGGGATGGAGGAAGGGAAAAACATGGGGTTTATCTCTGTAGACAAGGATAGGAACTGAGACTCTACTATTAGAAAGCTAAAATTGGACAGCAGCCTGACGTGGTGGCACACGTCTGTAATCTCAGCCCTCTGGAGACTGAGGTAGGAGAGTTGCAGGCCAGCCTGGGCTACATAAATATGGGGCAGGGAGTTGGGAGAGTGGGAGGGATGTTTTTGTTTGTCTGAAGGTAGAGCTTTAATCACATACAGAACCTTCCCTGGATAGGAACTGCGTTGTATTTATCTGTGGTCAGTGCCCGTCAATGTGGGATACATACAATGTGGTCAACTGCTGAACTGAACCAAACTAGTGTGAGAAGACAGAACGTGCTACACGTGCTAGGCAAATCCTAAAGACGCCAGACTCAGAATATGCTTTACAAGGTGTCTTTGCCAATATTATAACCGTGGGGGGAAAAAAAAAAATCCTACACACTCACCACCTGGGTTAACTCCACTATAAATTCAAAAGTGTGTCTGCTTCCCAGAACTCCCTAGGAAGCTAACCACCTGGGAAAATGCTACCATTTTCTCTTTAACACCCAGAGGCCTTTAAAGTTTGAAAGCAGATTGCCCTTTAACCTACTTTCCTAGAAAATTGGAAACAATACATAGAATTAGTGAAAAGATGTTCTGCACATCCAGTGAGTGAACAAAGAAGAACATGTCTCTTCTTGTTTACAAAACATTTACTTAAGACTCTGAATTTAGAGGCTGGGGAAAACTTGTGATTTGAGATCTCTGTACTATGTTCCATCTAGGGTTTAGCTCAGTTGGTAGAGTGCTGTGCTGCAGTCTCTGAAGACCTGAGTTCAATTCCCAGCACCACAAAAATAGGAGACAGGCCTGGTAATCCACTCCCAAGGCAATCCCGAAACAGTCAGCCATTGAAAACCCTATAAGGATCACTATGAGTTGGATACCGACTCAACGGCACCTAACAAGAACGACATACTATGTTCGGTCTAAGGTTTAGCTCAGTTGGTAGAGTGCTGCTCTGCACTCTCAAAGGTCCTGGGTTCAATCCCCAGCACCACAAAAACTGGAAGATGTGGCATTCCACTCCTAAAGCAATCCCGCAACAATCAGCCATTGAAAACCCTATGAGGGTCGCTATGAGTAGGACCCAACTTGGCAACACCTAATAACAGCAGCATACTATGTTAATTATGGGATCATTTGCTTCCCAGCATGAATGTACACATTTTTTCCTAGTCCATCATTTTTCTTATAGCTAGATTTCAGCCATACTTTCATACTTTTTAAAAAAATGTGCTCCAAAAAAAATTACAAACAAAAATAAAACAATAAAAACTATGTTCGGAATATCAGGAAACCATGCAAAAATTTCCCCTTAGTGTTGTAAGTACCCCCCCCCCAGTACTCTATTGGTCAAAATTCTGCAACAGGTATTTTCTGCTTATCCAAAGGGATCCTATGTTTTTTTGGTTTTCTATGATCTTCTGGGCTAGGATTTAGCTCAGTTGGTAGAGCACTGCGCTGCAGTCTCTGAGGTCCCAAGTTCAATTCCCAGCACCGCAAAAATGGGAGAAGGGCCTGGCAATCCATTCCCAAGGCAATCCCGAAACAGTCAGCCATTGAAAACCCTATGAGGGTCACTATGAGTTGGATATCGACCCCACGGCACCTAACAACAACAAGGATCTTCTAGGCCAGGTGATTTACAAAGTATACAGTATACCATACTGTTCCTTAGTATTATTATGGCAACAGTTTAAAAACAAGGAGAAGAATAGGGGAGGGGGTGTTATTTGCAATGGCAAAAATGTCCTAGGAAAGTGATTACTAGACTATAAATAATTCTAATAAGATATATGTTGTTTATGCCCAAAGAAGGGGGAGATGTTAAATTTTTCAAGAATTATTTTTAAAGTATTTAAGAGAGGAATACACTTTGTGCTTAGTAATGTTAACTATATCATGAAAAAAAACATACAAAATTTAGGTTAATGATTCATGCATTTAGCAGCATTACTTTGATTATACCCAAAAAGCTAAAGCAGAAATTGTTGGAGTCTGTAGGGGGAGTCAGGAACTGGTAATGTACAGCCCAGCACCAAGTACAATGAAGAAGAAAAAAATTTTTTTGCGGTACTAGAGGATTAAACCCACAGCCTCACGCTGTTTTGCTTGCTGTATATAACTCCATAGCACCTAACAACAACTGTTGCTAACACTACCTCAGCAGCCCACTGCAGCCATGAAGCTAGTGATTAGCTCCTGGAACACTTTTATAGAAAAGCCAACAATATTCCATGACCGTGCTGGCTAGTGGTGGGAGCCAAAGCATTCAAGAGATGGCCCTGCCTCATTTCCACTTTTTCAAGTCTTTTACGAGGACAATTTTTGTTTTTCTTTCTTTGTCTTTTTTTTCCCCTGCTGTGTAGCCCAGGCTGGCCATTCTTTCCCATTTTGTCACAGAATTCATATCAAAATTATTAATGTAAGCCAAAAACTGAAAGAAAAAAAAGGAAATACACTATAGAGTAACCATATCCACAAGTATATATAGATCTACATTTAAAAAATTTCTTTGGTAACATGTAGAATGAAGGAAAATGATTCAAAGCCAAAAGCAGGACAAGAATGAAGTAAACCTGTGTTCCAGACTTGTGAGGGGGAGATGCTGGGGATCAACCCTAGAGCCTTAATGCATACTAGACAAGTACTTTACCATTGGGCTAGGGCATTTGACACACTTTCATTTTATAAAGCAGTGAAGAAATAAGGGGTAGCACAGAACTTTTTATATTATCAGGTAAAGTCTACTATGACATCATTTCATAAAATAATTAACATTTTAGCTCTTTGCAATGGCACACATCTGTAATCCCAGTATTTGGGAGGCTGAGGCAGGAGGATCATGAGTTCCAGACCAGCCTGGATCACATAGTGAAACACTGTCTCAACAAAACAAAACAACAACAGAAAAAGACAAGGAGGAGGAGAAGGAGGAGGAGGAGGAGGAGGAGGAGGAGGAGGAGGCGGGGGCGGCAGCGGCAGCAGCAGAAGCACCTTAACAACAAAAAAGGCAGAAAGGTTAAAGTCTCATAATTTAATAAATAAATTGAATAAATTTAACATCAAGAAAAATATGTTTTGTCCATTTCTTTCACCAAGAACACTTTATTCCAGCATGGCAAGACTCTGGCAACACCAAGGTGGAAAGAAAAATTGCTAGTTAAAAAATAAGAAAGGCATTTGATTAATGGACCTCTTAGTTCCCTTACAATTCTAAAAGTCTATAAAACTTTGTCTGGACTATTATAATAACCTATTCCTGGATTTTAGCTTGTAGACTCTAGCCATGCCAACCATCCCATTCAGTGTCCCTGATCTAACAAGTGACTCCAACTTTTTTTCACGTCACTCATGTTCAAAAGCATTCACAGCTATCAATTATTAATAAAATATAATCCATTCTATTCAACATGGCATTCAAGGCCCTTCTCACCTGATCGTAATCCATATTTACCATCATTTTGGAAAAAGAAAAAAAAAAACCTGGCATCACCTGAATAGTTGGCTTTGTTTCTGTTACCTCTTCCCCCACCTCATTTCAATAAGTATTCACTGATATTATTGAGCATCTTTTATATGCCAGACTTTGTGTACTTTACTAGTTCAGAGATACGTCATGCTTAATCTCTGCTGCAAAGACCAAAAATCCCAGATTGCCCAGGACTACTCTTCTGTTAGCATTAAAGGTCCTGTCTTCTGAGATACACCTCAGTTCTGGGAAAACCAAACCAGTCCATCACCCTACCCCTGCCCACAAGAGCCTTACAAGGATCTAAAGATTGCTGCTAATTCAGAAATTCTGCCTAGAAACACTCTCTTCCCCAACGTTCTTCCAGGGTAAGTACTTTTGACTTCCACAGAAATTAGCCTAGTATCAAATACTATTTTCAAGCAATGGCTTTTATGTTTGTGTCACCTCCTAAACTATGAACTCCTGGAAGGCAGAGACATCTTTCCAGGTCTCAATAGTGTGTACCAGTGTCTTACATAGTGGTTCTAAAATGAATGTCTGCAGCTGGGTACTGTGGTGCATATCTAAAATATCAATGATACAGGAGGCTGAGGCAGGAGGATCACAGGTTGGAGGCCAGAGACAGCCTGCACAGGTTATCAAAGGGCTGGGCGCAGTGGCCCATGCCTGCAATCCCAGTGACTCAGGAGGCAGAGGCAGGAGGATCGAAAGTTCTAGACCAGAGGCAGTCTGTGTAATTTAGTGATACCCTGTCTCAAAAAGTAAAAAATGGGCCGGGGGTGCAGCTCAATGATACAGCACTTGCAAAGTATGCAAGCACGAGGCCCTGGGTTCACTCCCCAGTACCATAAAAATAAATAAATGAATAAATAAATAAACAAATAAACAAATAAAGAGGCTAGGGGTGCAGTTCAGTGGCAGAGTACTTGAATAGCACGCATGAGGCCCTGGATTAAAATCCCCACCTCCAGTACTGAAAAACTAAAATAGAATAAAATAAAAATCTATTGCATTGAGAGGAACTTGCACAAATTGACACTCGGGCTTTTGCTTGATTAAAAAAAATATTTAAAGGTAAAGTATATGCAGAAAAATGGTCAATTGGATGATTATTTGCATAAAGTGAGCACTACCTGGAATAAATCACAGAACATATCCCAGAAGCCTTTGTGTTCCTTCCCAGCCACTGCCCCCTCAAGGGTAAGGTCTTTGTCTGTTGTCTGTTGCAAAGAAAACAATACCACAAACTGAGTAAATTATCAAGAAAAGGGGTTAATTTTGGTTTATGACTCTTGTTCAAAGTTGAAGTATCACATCTGGTGACCGCCATGCTGACATCATGTCAGGGAAGCACAGGGCAAGAGAAGGAGACTGTGAAAGACCTCGCCAAATTGGTTTTTGTAACAGACTCACTCTCAGATAACCCACAACCCACTTATCTATTAATCATATGAATGAAATAATCTATTCATAGCATGGCATATTGGCAAAGGCCTATAATCTCAGCACCTGGGAGGCTGAGTCAGGAGGATGAATAGTTCAAGGCTGGCCTGGGCTACCGAATGAACCCATATCAAGACAAAAAAAAGAAGAAAGGGAGGGACAGGGAGAGAGGAAAAAGAGAAGGAAAAAGAAAAAGAAAGAAAGAAAGAAATCCATTCATGAGGGCAGAGCCTTAATCACCTCTGGTGTAATGTTTTATAATGGGAATTAAATTTCAATATGAATCTCAGAGAGGACAAACCATATTCAAACAATAGCAGGTAAACACAATCTAGATTTATGACGCCATAAATCAGTTTTTCCTATTTTTGACTTTTAGATAAATGGAGTCATTCAATATATTCCATTTCTCATCTCGTTTCTTTCAACTTAAACTTTGTGAGATTCATGGATATAGTTGCATGTAGCTTTAGTACATTCACTGCCATTGCTATTCCATTGTGTGAATATATTTCTACAATGGATTTATGTATTCTCCTCATAGTAGATACTTGGATTTTTTTCTGATTTGGAGCTACTATGAATTCTGCTGAGGAAAACATTCTAGTACCTCTTTCTTTGGTAAGTATATGCATACACTTCTGTTCAATATATGCCTAGGAGTGGAACTGCTGGGTAATAGGGTAGCAATGTGTTTTTTGTTTGTTTCTTAATTTTATTTTTGCGGTACTGGGGGTTGAACCCAGGGCCTCGTGCTTGCATGCTCTGCAAGTTTGGAGCACTGAGCTGCACCCCAAGCCCTTTTTTTTTTTTTTTTTTTTTTTTACTTTTTTGAGACAGGGTCTCGCTAAATTATGCAGACTGCCTCTGGCCTGGAACCTGTGATCCTCCTGCCATTGCCTCCCAAGTCGCTGGGATTACAGGTGTATGCCCCTGCATCATGTCTGACTGTGTTCTGTTTTGATAAATATTACTAGTTTTCCAAAGTGGTTGCACCAGTTTATCACTCTATATCCTCATACACAATGTATGATCGTTCTGAACATTCCACATTCCCTTCCACTTGGCAATGTCTTTCTTTCCTCTCCCAGGCCCTGTTCTTTCATTTCAGCCATCCTAGTGGGTGCCTCCTACTGTCTCATGGGGAATTTTTGTTGTTTTTGGTTTTGTTTTTTTGCAGTACTTGAGGGTTAAACCCAGGGTCTCACGCATACTTTGCAAATGCTCTACCACTGGGCTGCACTCCTAGTTCATTTATATATTTTTATTTGAAAACAGCGTCTCTCTAAATTATGCAGGATGCCTATGGTCTTGAATTTGCAATCCTCCCACCTTCGCCTCTTGAGGTGCTGAGATTACAGGCGTGCATCACCACACTCATCTTGTATGGTCTTAATTTGACGTTCCCCAATGATGCATTCTGTTGCACACCTTTGCTTGTGTTTATGGTTCACGGGAATATCCTCTTGAGAAGTGCGTGCAAGTGGGCACAGTGTCATAGCCTGTAATCCTAGCAACTCAGGAGGCAGAGGCAGGAGGATCACAGGTTCGAGGCCAGAGGCAGTCTGAAATTTAGTGAGACCCCGTCTCAAGATTAAAAAAAAAAAAAATTTAAAGGAGCTGGTGGTGCGGCTCAGTGGTACAGCGCTCGGAAAATAGGGGCAAGGCCCTGGGTTAAGTCCCCCAGTAGTGAAGGAAAAATAATCATTAAAAAAAGTACAATGCAGATCTTTAAAAAAAACAAAAAACCCATCATCAGCAAAAGTGATGTAACAGTTGCATAATGGATATAACAAAAGTCCTATTACTCTGTATCCCATTAAGAGTTATAATTAAGGAAAACAAAACAAAACAAATCAACTAAACATTTTCCTAAAAGCCATGCTATCATGGTGAGGCTTGGAAATAACTGCAAATCAGATCTTATTATGTCTGGGTTGGGGGCAAACCATCTCTTCTGCACATCTTTGGGTTCTGCTATGTCCCGGACGGACACACCACTGAGGCAGCAGAGGATGACCTTTACTCCTCAGAACTCCCCAAACGTGGAGTCCTTTAGGCAGCAAAGGATGGCCTTTACTCTTCAGAACCTCCAAACCCTGGAGTCCTTTTCAACAGGTGGACCAAAAGACAGCTGGGCTTTTCATCAAAAAGCAGCTACCCGGTCTGGTCCGAAAGAACCAGGAGACACTGCCCGGGGAGGCCCGGACCAGGCCCACCCGGCGGGGAAATCTGGGGGCACCATCTGCGGGGGTGGGGGGAGACGGGTAAGGCGCGTGGGGCACGGGCATCTCTTAAAGCAGGAAATAGTAGCCCCCTTTTAAGGGCAGCGTTAAGGTTGGTGGGGCCCAGGACGGTTGCCCTCTGAAGGGTTCTCCACTTGGCTCTCAGGAAGACGCCTGAGGGGCGCCCGGAGGACCCCAGGCCGAGGCCGGCCGAGGCAGTCAGTTGGTGTAAAGGTGAGGAGGGCAGGGGCCCGGGTGGTGGCTCGTCGCGAACAGGACCCCTCCTCAGAGCCTGGGTGAGTGCGTGTCTTGCTGACTAAAGGAGCTGGAGACGCCGAGTCACGTTTCACAGCCACGTCAACGGATAGCTCGAAACCGAATGCCGGGCATTGCGAGGCAGCGCGGGGTCCCAACGGCTGCGCGCCGCGGCCGGGGGAAGCTAGCGGGAGGCCTGGCGTGCGGGCGGGTGGGCGCGGTCCCTCCCGGGCGTGGCGACCTGGGACCGGCGCGGAGGCGCGAGTGGCCGGGAGACGGGCGGTTGAGCGGAGCGGCCGGGCGCAACCGCAGTTGCCGGGCAGGATGGTGGGTGCTCGGCGCTACCCCTGTGGCCGGCAGGTGGGGGAGCGAGGGTCGGCGCGGAGGTCAGGGAGACAGGGGAGGTCACTGAGGCCTCGCTGGGCTACGCGAGAGGAGGTCCCGAGGCCCAGCCGAATCGAGCGAGTAGCTCAGCGGTAGAGAGGACGTTTATTTACTGAGCACCTGCTGGGACCCGGGCCCTGCTCAAGGTGCCGGGATCCTACAGAGAACGAGATGGGCAAACGTCCTGCCCTCCTGGACCTTACATTCTAGAGAGACAGAGTGGAAAACGCGTAGATGTATAATAACATGCCAGACAGAGGTAACCCTTACGAAGAAAAGTCAGATCTGGCTCGGAAATGTCCCGTGGAGGTGGAGGTAGGGGCAGGGGGCGGGCTGAGAAGCGCTCTCTGAGGAAGTGTCTTTTCAGAGACCTGAATCAGTGAGCCTTGCAAGAATGAACCAAGCACCAGGAACTAAGGAGAAAGGAACTGGGTTGGCCTTCAAAGATGTCTACGCAGTTTTAAGTAGATGAGATTAGTATTATAGGTTTTGGCAAGAGGGAAATCGGCATTTTCTTAGCAAATTATGGATTATTCATTCATCTGGCACTGGATTCATTCATTGCTTTATTCCTGAAGTAAGAGAAAGGATGAAAGGCCAAGCGCCCTGGGCAAAATAGTTATTAGTTTCTCCCAGTTTAATATTTAGACTAAATGTAGAATTTCCAATGGTTTTAAGAAGAGTTCATATGAGTTTATTTTACAAATAACTCAATAACATTTCACTTTTAAAGAAAAGTATGTTTCTTTGAATTAAAAGAGTAGAGACATGGGTTTTTTGTTGTTTCTTGTTTGGTTTTGGTTTGCTTTTCAAGAATGAGAATGAGCCAGAAGCCAAGAACTAGGTGACAGAGGAAAGGAGAGAGATGAGGCTAGAGATGAGGATGGTAGCAGAAGATACAAAAAGGAAAAAGGAATGGAGAGAGTATAGGACAATCAAAGGGATGCTGTGTCCTCCTCCTCCTCCACTAAACTTAGTAAATGGTTTTGATGCTCCAACATACCGCATCTCAGCTGACCTTCAGAACTACCCATCCAGCACAGGAGAAAAGGGAACGGAGAAAACAGACTCAGACTCAAGTTGTGTTCATAACAGGCAAACCAGAATGATGATTTCCAACTCCACTGCAGCTCACTGAAGCAGGCTAAGGTGAAGCAACAGGGAGGCAGTTGGTTTCAAATATTTCAAATTTTATATGGCAAGCCACATTAAATCACAGAATGTTATGACAGCAAGGTCGCCTAATCCAATCCCTGCTCCTTTTGCAGATGGGGAAACCGTGCTAGTTGGTCACAGGGCAAAGACTCAAAATATAGAGGTGCTGTTTCTACCATATTCAACTTCCTTACCTTTTCCTCTCCCTAGAACTCATAACTTGATAAAATTCTCTCCCTGGCAATTGAGTTAATCTAAAGATACCATTACAATTGTCCGAGGTTTCGCCTTCCACAAGTATAGTGTGCCCAGCTGGCCTAAGGGCTAAGTCACAGCCTCTTCTCTCAGGGAGCCTAATTAGATAGAGTGAATAAATAATAAGCCAATTACAATTTACAGGAAGCTGTGCCTTGAAGAAGAATTGGAAGAGACTGTTCTTAGCATAACAGAGAGATGGAGAGGAACACAGCAAGAGTGAGTATTAAGGACTGATGTCAGATTGGTATCAAATTGGTTTGTCATTCCTATGTCAATAATCACAATATTTACATTTTTTAAAACTTTCTTGATAATGTGTGACACAATAAGTGATGATGGGAGAGACTATTACAGCTGACAGACTTAGTACATTCCCACATTTTTAAAATTCACAATCGATTGGCATTGGCCATTTGTGACATTTTGTGCATTAAATGTGTATTATCCCAGAATGATAAAATATTCATGTTCAGCATTGTGATTGCAAACAGGGCTCAGTAAAAATGATACACAGCTGGTTTTGAGGAAATCTCCTTCAAAAAAGCTGTGGTTATACAGATGTGAAGAGTAACATAGAGTAATATGAATGTACATAATAATAACAACTGTTTTTATAGTGAATACTCTAGGGTATAATTGAGTCACATTACTTACAAAATATTGTAATAAAAATCTACAAAAGGAGATTGGGCGTGATGATACACACTTGTAATACCAGCCCTAAGTAGGTGGAGGCAGGAGGATTGCAAGTTCAAGGCCAGCCTGGGCTACATAGTGAGATGCTGTCTCAAAAAAACAAAAGCAAATCAACAAAAAGTATTAAGTAATATATGAGTCTTTGGAATGGGACAGGGGTAGGACAGATATCCTCTAATAGTTAAATTACATGTTGTCTGACATCAAGGGAATCATTTGGGGTCATACATAAGCTTGTTCTCTGGAAATTTACTGTTATGTTGAATGGTTTGCATCTCAGACTCTCAGATTTTTTCCCAGACATTTTAATGGTCATCCTTAGGAAAGCAGAACCAGGAGAAGGGAAACAATTATTCTTGTCTAGGACATTTTCCAAAAGATGGTACATATATAGGACAATAGTTAAGATGGTTCTGGAAAAACATGAGAGGTAAGCACAAGATATAAGACATAGAAATTATCCAAAGTGATCGTGTGTGTGTGTGTGTGTGTGTGTGTGTGTGTGTGTGTGTGTTCATTTCTTCACCAACCACAAGCAAAGCTACTGTGTTCTCTGCCCACCCCATCTCCCCACCAAGCTCCTGCTCCTGCAGATCCTGGTTATGGCCCACCCTTTTTTATTTAATCTAATAATTAAACCTTACTTCTTAAAACTTGGAGTCACCCTGGGCTGGGGGTGTACCTCAGTGGTAGAGTGCTTGTCTAACATGTGCTAGACCCTGAGTTCAGTCCTCAACACCACAAGAAAAAAAGTCTATACATTACCCTGCTTCCCATTTCAAATATCAGAGGCTATTCTACCTCTGTTATTTCTGGACTTCATGATTTGCCAGTCTTACCACTATCACATGTCATTGTTGTTTTACTTTAAAAGATGTGCATATCTTTGAAACTTCCAGTAATACAGAAATTAAGGGACAAAGTCCCCAGAAATTTGGTAAGAATTAAGGTCAAATAAAGGTTAAAAGTGTTTGCTGATGTTGTAACTAGCAATTAAAAACAGTTACTTTACTTTTTACAAGGCCATTTTGAAAATAGACAGCTACAACTGACTGAAAATTTGTCCAATATCATACTAGTAGATAGCTAAAAAGGTCCAGAATTCAAGAGAAATCAAGAGAAATAGATTAAATACATAGTGTTAAAAAGATAACCTATATTACTCACCCATTGCATTTTAGTTCAGGTTTCAGAGGAGATCAGAAAGGAATACAGATTTAGAAAACAAACCTAAAGACTTTCAATCAAGCATCCTTGTTCTATTGTTGTTAGGTGTCATCAAGTCAGATTCAGCTCATAGCAACTCCAAGTACAGCAGAATAAAGCACTACCCAGCACTATGCCATGCACACAATCTTTTCATGTTTGAGTTCATTGTTGCAGCCACTACATTTCTTCTCATTTTGAGACACACCACATGAGCAAAAGCATGTCCCAGGGGCTTTATTGCATTTACATTATTAACACTGACCCTGCTTTGAGGAGGTAACTCTTCCCCAGTCATTTCTTGAATGCCTCCCAGCCTGAGGGGCTCATTTCTCAGCACTGTATTTGACAGTGCTTCTTTGTATTCATAGGATTTTCAATGGCTAATTGTTTTGGGTGTGGGCTGCCAGGTCCTTCTCCCTGGTCTTAGTCCCAAAGCTCAGCTGAAACCTGTCTACCACAGCTGGCCCTGCTGGTATCTGAGATACTAGTGGCATAGCTTTCAGCCTCAAAGCAATACACAAGCCCCCACAGCACAAAAAGCTGACAGACACATTGTCTACCCTTATGTAATTCCTCAGTTTAATATGTTAGGGAATAACATGAAGGTAAAGTGATGCATAAACATCACTTATATAAATCATGATGGGAATCCAAGCTTGGTGGCACACACCTCTAATTCCAGTACTTGAGAGGCTGAGGCAGGAGGATCATGAATTCCAGTTCAGTCTGAGTTACATAACAAGACCCCATCTCTCAAGAAACAAAGAAAAAAGGAATGGAAGGAAAAAAGAAAGAAAAAAAGGAAGGAATTACATACTGTTCACTTAATCAAGCATTCTTCCTCTAACAAAACAATTTATGGGATAATAAGTAACCTTTTTCTCTGGAAAGAATAGTTGTTGTCAATGACTAATGTATTCATTCAACTATTTCTTAAAGAGCTTTTATATGACAGGCACTACTGATGCTTGAGATTGCCCTCATAGAGCTTACTTTCTAGTGAAAGAAGTGAGAAATTCTAAGAAGGAAAATAAAGCAAGATAAGAGAATTGGAAATGGAAAGGCAAAAAGGGGAGAGGAGTTTGTTTATTCTAAATAATGTGATCAGAGAAGGCTCTTCAAGGTGAATTTGAATAGAAACCAGATGGCGCTAAGGAGCCAGCCATGAGAAGATCTGGGGAAAGTTTCATACAGAAGGAACTGCATATGGAAAGGTCTGAGGGTATAAAGCCTTAACAAATTAGAGAAAAGGTCAACAAACTCTCTTGTAAAGAGCTAGAAAGTAAGTATGTTAGGCTTTGTGGGCCATATGGTCTCAGTCACAACTATTCAGCAGCACTACTATTATAGCATTAAAGAAGCCACAGACAGCATGTAAATAAATAAGTTTAGCTCTGTTACAATGAAATCTTATTTATAAAAATAGCCAGACAGCCAGGCATGGTGATGCACACTTGTAATCCACGTGACTTGCGAGGCTGAAGCAAGAGGATGGCGATTTTGAGGCCAGAGGCAGCTTGCATAACGTAGCGAAACCCTGACTCAAAACTAAAAAGAATAAAAATGGTCTGGGGCTGCATCTCAGTGGTAGAGCAGTTCCAAAGTATGTATGAGGCCCTGGGTTCAAACCACACCACCTAAAACAAACAACACACAAAAAACCAAGCAGAGACTTGACAGCAAAAGCATAGATCAGAAAAGGAAAGCTGGATAAATTGGGCCTAATCTAAATGAAAAACTTTGCTCTGCAAAAGACCCTGTGAAGATGACCCTGTGGAAAGACAAGCTACAGAAAAAATATTTGTATAGCACATATCCACAAAGGACTTGTGTCTAAAAAATACAAAGCACTCTCAAAACTTAATAGTAAAATGTAATAAAGCCATCGTGGTACTGGCATAAAGAAAGTCATGGATGAATGGAATAAAATCGTGTGTTCAGATATATACCCCCACTGGGTTGCCATGGCACATGCCTATAATCACAGCAAGTCCAGAGGAGGCAGGAAGATTGCAAGTTGGAGACCAGAGGCAAGTGGCACAACTAAGCAAGACCATCTCAAAATAAAAATAATAATAAAGAAATACACCCCATGTGTTTATGTTCAATTATTTTTTCACTAGAGTGCCAAGACTGCCAGGCGCCATGGTATATGCCTGTAATCCCAGTGATTTAGCAGTCTCAGGCAGAAGGATCACAAGTTTGAGGCCAGAGGCAGCCTGTGCAACTTAGCAGGACCCCATCTCAAAAAAGGGGGCTGGAGGTACAGCTCAGTGGTAGAACACTTGCTTAGTACATATCAGGCTTTCAATCCTCCAGTTCTATAACAATAGTAGTAGTAGTAGTAGTAGTAGTAGTAGTAGTAGTAGTAGTAATTGATACAAATCTTAGTGATCTTAGGTTAGGCAATAGTTCCTTAGCTATGATGCAAAAAGCATGAGCAACAAATGAAAAATGCATATACATTGAACATAATCAAAATTAAAACCCTTTGTGCTTCAAAGCACATCAAGAAAGTGAAAAAGCCCACACAATGGAGGTAATTGTAGGAAATCATGTATATAATAAAGGATTTGTATCTAGAGCATGTAAAGGACTGTTACAATTCAATTATTAAAATATTACCCAAGCTGGGAGCTGAGGTGCATGCCTATAATCCCAGATACTTGGGAGACTAATGCAGGAGGAGTGGAAGTTCAAGGCCAGAGGCAGCCTGTACAATTTAAAGAGATCTTGTCTCAAAAATAAAACATAATAAAGAGACTAGGGGTGCAGCTCTGTTGGAACGCTTGCCTAGCATGAGCTAGACCCTAGGTTCAACCCCGGCATACAGCAAAAAAAAAAAAAAAGCAATCCAGCCAAGCATGTTAGACCACACCTGTAATCCCAACACTTGGGCAATGAGGCAGGAAGGTGTGAGTTCAAGGCCAACTTGGACTACATAGTAAGACCTTATCTCAAAAAAAAAAAAAAAAAAAAAAAAAGTCAGGTACAGTGGTGCACGCTTGTAATCCCGTGATTTGGAAGGCCAAGGAAGGAGGATCTCAAGTTTGAGGCCAGAGGCAGCCTGTGTAATTTAGTGAAACTCTGTCTCAAGCTAAAAAGGGGTGAGGGTGCAACACAGTGTTAGAGCACTTGCCTCACAATTACAAGGCCCTGCATTCAATCCTCAGTACAGCAGGGGGTGGGGGAATAAAAGCAAATGTTCTTTTTCTTGGTTGTAACAGTGGTCATAAGAATCTACACATACAATAAAATTGTGTAGAACGAAATAACACACATGCTCAAATGAGTTCATTTAAAACTGGTAAAATCTGAATTCTAGATGAATGGATTATATCAATATCCATTTCCTGGTTGTGATATTATACTCCATTATGCAACATTCTGCCATTAGGGGAAACTAGGTGAAGAGTACATGGGATCTTTTTGTTTTTCGATAGTCTTACAACTACATGTATATTTATAATTATCTCAAAATAAAATGCTAGAAAAAATAAAAGAACGGGCAGTACTTGGCCCACAGATCATAGTTTGCCTGCTGGATTAAAAAAAGCAAGGAGAGGCTGGTCATAGTTATACGCCCCTGTAAACCAAGCACTGTAAACCAAAACCAGGAGGCCAAGACAGGAGGATCAACTCAAGTACAAGACCAACCTGGGCTATGTAGTGAGTGCGTGTCTCAAAACAAACAAACAAACAAAAAACAAAACAAAACAAAAACTATAAACGAAAACAGCAAGGATGGACTACGGTGCACCAAAAAGAAGAGTTACAGGAAATGAGGGTGAGAACAGTCTTGAGTCGGATCGCAGGCCTATAGTCCATGAAGAAGTGTTTACATTTTTGTCCTAAATATGATAGAAAGCTATTGTAAGGGTTTTGACCAGGGGAGAAATGAGATCAAATTTATGTTTCTAAGAGGTTACTTTTGCTGTTGCTTGGAGAATGGACTATATGGAGGCAATATAGAAGCAAAGAGATCAACTAAGGAATTATAACAGGGCTAGTAGAAGCAGTGAGATTCAGCAAGATGGACTTGCTAACAAATTGGGCATGGGATATGAAGGTAATACAGAAGTCAAAACTAGTTTCTCTATTTTTAATTTAAGCCATTGAGTTGGGAAAATTGCAGCAAGAACCATTTAAAGTGGAGAAATGAGGCAGGAGCCTGGAGCACTCTTCAGTTTGAGATTCCTATAACCTGTCCAAATGGAGACATCAAGTCTGCAGCTCAGAGATAAGGTCTAAATTGGAGACTGAGATTTGATATGGATAATATTTAAAGCCATGGGCTTGGAGAGAACCCAGGGAATGAGTATAACAGCAGAGTTTTGAGGATTAAACCTTTAGGACATGCCACTATTTTAAAATGCTGAGAAAAGGCAGTAAGATAAAGTAGAAACCCAGACAGATCAGTGTATCAAAAACCAAGCAGAAGCCAGGCACAGTGGCACATACCTGTAATCCCAGTGACTCCAGAGGCTGAGGCAGGAGAATGTTGAGTTCCAGGCCAGAGGCAGCCTACATTACCTTATTGAGACCCGGTCTCAAAAGCATGATGGCGCACGCCTGAAATCCCAGCAGTTAGGGAGGCGGAGGCAGGTGGATCGCAAGTTCGAGACTACAGGTAGTCTGTGTCACTTAGTGGAACCCTGTCTCAAAAAGTAAAAAAATAGGCTGAGGGTACAGCTCAGTGGTCCAGCACTTGCAGAACATGCAAGCCTGAGGCCCTGGGTTCAAACCCCAGTACCGCAAAAAAAAAAAAAAAAACAGAAAGGGCTGGGGGTGCAGCTCAGTGGCAGAGTGCCCTGGGTTAATCCTCCAGTACAATAAATAAATAAATAAATAAATAAATAAATAAATAAATAAATATTTGAATGAGGAGGGGTGATCAGTTTTGTCAGATGTAATTGAATGGCTAAGTGAGAAGAATAAGAGGATCAGCCATTAGATTTAGTAAGATGAAATTTCTTGACGAACTAGTATTTCAAATAGGAAGTAAGGATAAAAGATTTATTGACATAAAGAAATGATTTAAGGAGACAGGAATTTTACTTTAAAGCACTCACTTACCTAGCATGCATGAGGCACTGGGTCTCATCTCCAGCACTGCAAAGTAAATAAATAAATAGAATATCACATATGGGGTGTTCTTCTTGAGAGGGACATAAGAGCAAGAAAAGAATTATTTCTCAGTTTCTATGAAGGAATCTCTGTGTTAAAAGAGTTTTTTAAATGACTACCTTGATACCTACCACTGTACTTCTAAGAAATAAATGTTACAGGTATTTTTAAGATTCTCCTCTAGCTTCTCACTGTATCAGAACTATCTACTTTTCTGATTTTTGTGTTTATCATAAGGGAAAATCTTATTAAAAGATAATTGTGATATGAACATAGTATAAAAGGAAAATTTGATTGTATAAGAGAATTGCTTTCAGAACAATGAGAGGACAAGGGATTCAGTTATCCAGGGGAGGGGTTGGCCTTAGGAGTTAGAGCAAGAGGCAGACCATCAACTTTAACAGAAGGGAGGCTGAGCGTGTGCACTCTGATACACTTAAACCAGTAGTTTTGTTAGTGAAGAAGAGGAGGAACTTCTTTTGCTTCTGTTTTCTCAATGAAATAATAAATGAGATTATCAATTGAGAGTGAGAAGGGACAAGCTCTTAGAGATTTATCAGAGAGGAAAAGGCAGACAATTGTCTTGGAGAATAGAAAGTTAATTGATTTGAGCAATAAAGCTGCATGGAGCAGTACTCTGAGATGCTTGAGATCTTATCCTTGTCTTAATTTGAGACTAGTTACCATGGTTTAGAGTTTTTTCTCCAGTTGTGTTTATTTAGTAGTTGTGTGCAGGCAAGCAGAGTAGGGAGGAGCTGGATTTAACCAAGAATTGGCATTTTACCAGGCAATATAACAGGAGAGAAAGACCTGGAGTTTCAAGTTTATGCAAGGGAATGTTTAGAGCTGGTAAATCAGAATTTAAGTTGGGTGATGTGGAAAGTCAAAGCAGGGCTAGGGGTGTAGAGCAGTAGAGTGTTTGCCTAGCATACATGAAGCCCTGGGTTTGATCCCTAGCACAACCAGAAGTGGGGGGAAAAAAAAAGTCAAAACAGTGGAGGAGTGGTGATAAGCAGTGAAAAATGGATGTTGTTTTTGTTAGGTGCCATCCAGTTGGGCCAACTCATAGCCACCCTCATAGAGTTTTCAGTGGCTGGTTGTTTTCAGGATTGTTTCTGGAATAGACTGCCATGTCTTTCTCCCATTTTTGCAATGCTGGGTTTCAAACCCAAGTCCTCAGAAAGTGCAGAACAGCACTCTAACAGCTGTGCTAACCCTCGGCCTGAAAAATTGATAGGGTTAATAATGGAGAGAGTCTGCTTCTATCAAGAAATTTTATCCAGGAACAACGGTACATGCTTGTAATTCCAGTGACTAGAGGAGCTGAGGCAGGAGGATTGTGAGTCAGAGGCCAGAAGTAGTCTGTGAAATTTAGCAAGAACTTGTCTCAAAGTAAAAAATTTAAAAAGGTTGGTGGTGCAGCTCAATGGTGGAGTGCTTGCCTAGCGCAAGGCCTTGGGTTCAAACCCCAGTGCCACCAAAAAAAACATGGGGGGAGAGAAAGTAACGGTCATTGTGAGATAGAAAACGGGGGCGTTGAGAAAAGTGCATTTATTATTAATGACCAGAGCTAGGATGTTACCATGGGAATAAGAGACTGATGTAGCCTGGAAAACAAGATGATTGAAAATGAGTGGACAAGGGACTGCAAGTCCAGCATATTGGATCACTGTCTCTCCAGATGGTGGCCCAGAAATGATGACAGAAGGAGTAATGTCAACCAAGAGAATGAGTCAGGTTTTAAATTTTTCAGGGAATGAGAAGTGATGCAGTAGATCAACGGATTGTAATATCCTGATGGCATGCACATCCAATGAGCTGCATTTTTAAGAAAAGGAGCTTCATAAGTGTTACAAATGAAATGCTGAGACTACTTTTAAATACTTTCAGATGAGTGAGATACTCTAAATTCAAAGCTGAGGAATGAGATCATGGAAACAGTGGCATTTGGGATGGACTTTGCAAGACAAAAATAATTCTGAGGGAAATGAGCTTGGAGAGATAACTGCTGGCAGGGAAAATGCTATTACCAGGAAAGGAGCTGGAGTGTCTCGCCCACTAATGGTGCTTTTGCAAATCCGCCTCACTGGCCTGTTGCTATGGTGCTACTCGTAACCTGGGTATAACACGATGTACTTTGACAGTTGACCACGAGGTGGCAGTGTGTGTCCTTTGGGCTCACCTCCCAGTACTGACTACTATTCACGTAGCCCAAGGAGAATTAGCAAACAAGGGAGACAGAAAAAGAATTGATGCTTGTGAATTATGGTGCTGGAGATGTCTATTGAATATACCATGGACTGCCAAAAGAACCAATAGATCTGTCCTAGAAGAAGTGCAACAAGAGTGCTCCTTGGAAGCAAGAATGACCAGACTGCGTCTTTCATATTTCAGACATGTAGTCAGGAGAGATCAATGCCTGGAGAAAAACATCATGTTTGGGAGAGTGGCAGGTCAACGAAAAAAAGGAAAACCCTCCACCAGATGGATTGACACAGTGTCTGCAACGATGGGCTTAAACATAAATAAGATGGAGTGCCTGGCACAGAATCGGGAAGTGTTTCGATCTGCTGTACATAGGGTCACTATGAGTCATACTCAACTCTACAGCACCTAACAACAGCAACAATGGGTGGGGTGAGACCAGTGCTAGGCAGACTGGCATATTTAATTAGGCCTAGAAGACAAAGCATTTAGGAGAAGAGAAGAAATTTGAGAACATTTAGGGAAATGATCAGGGACAAGGTATTACAAAAGGCAGCTGCCTCAGGGTGTGGGTATGAGTTTTAGGAAGTGCAGGGGCGTCTGCCAATTTCCACTCCTTGACACTTGCTGTTAGCTTATGCTGAGGAACTGTTTAGTCAGGGAGCTACAGATATGAGAAAAACACCCATGAAATCAGAGGCAACAAGTCACCGAGTTAGGAGTACCCCAAGCGGCTGCAATGTGGAATCCCTGCAAAAGGCGTGTGCTGACTCGATCAGAGGCACAAAAGAAAAGAATCCTGGAGTGAAGGACCCACGGAATTCCAGTGCCCACCAAGACTTTGAGAATCACTACAAGAAATACATCTTGGGGAGAAGGTTCTAAGACTTGGGATGGTTTGCAGATGAGAATCCTATGACTCACTGACCAGCACAATTCTTAAGAGATTCTTCAATATTGCCTAAGGAGTTGAGGCAAAAGTCACATTGTAGATACTGTGTTAGCCTTTTGTTGCTGAGATAAAATAAATGATGAGACAACTTAAGGGAGACAGGATTTACTTTGATCCACCATTTCAGAGGTTTCAGACCATGGTCACGTGGCTCTGTTGCTTCTGGGCTGATGCATGGGGAGGCAGAACATCATACCCGGGAGCATGTGGTAGAGGAAATTGACTCACTTCATGGTGGACAGGAGGCAGAGAGAGACAGAGGAAGGGTCCTGGGACAAGATATACCCTCCAAAGTCACAACCCAGTCACCCACTTTCTCCAACTAGGTCCTACCTCCCAATTTCCAACATTTCCCAATAATGCTGTCAAATTATGAATCCAATAATGGACTAATCCACTGATGAGGTTAGAGCCCTCATAATCTGATCACCTCCCAAAAGCCAATCAGCTGGCAACCAAGCCTTTCCATTGAGCCTTTTGGGGGACACTTGATATCCAAACACAACAGGTGCTTAAATCAACTATTTTAATAAATTAATTTTCCAGTGTTTGAAAAGCAGCAGCATCCATGAAAAAGAAGAACCAAAGAGAAAGGAAGAGACTTGCAGACTTGTAATAATAAAGTGGGGAGTAGGTACCAGGGCATTATCAGGTGATCTTTTTTTTTTTTTTTATTAGAAATTTTTAATGTACATCATAATGTGATTCATTTTGACATGCTTTTCGTTGTGACAATTTTCATATATGCAATTTGATAAGCATTATTCATATAGGTTACCCCTTACGCTCCTCTATGTTTCCCCCCTCCCCCCTTCCTATCTAAGTTTCCCATCCAAGTCTTCTCTATCTTTTACT
>VMDO01013429.1:0-51709 GCA_007922755.1 Pedetes capensis
CCATATAGCCAAGCTCTTCATAACAATCTGGATTTAACTGGGGCCCCGAGTGCCCAAAGAGGCTGTTCCACGAAACACTCCGCGACTACTGTTCTGTTCGAGAGGCAGTGGAACCTGTGGGGTCTTCCCTGAAGTTCTCCCTGTCCCACGTAGATCGGGCGCCAATTCCCCAAATCAGAGATTTCGTCCCCACAACCTTATCCTGTGCTGCAGTCGCGCTCGGAACTTCTCCGGCTGCGGCAAACTGCACCGCCAGTTTCCGCCGAAAAGGAGCTCCCCAGCGCGACTTAGCCACCTCCACAAGCCCCAAACCTCTCCGCAGCACAGTGGGGTGATTTGGGCTCACCTCTGATGTGTCTGGGATCCAGGTATATGTGTGCCCAAATTTCTGTGGAGTTCGCTATCGTAGGCCTGACCCGCCGCAACAGAAGGGAGGGAGCCGCGTCTCAGCTCTAGACGAGGATCCCTGGCACCAGCTTCCCCCGTTCACTCCGTGGCCGCTATGGAGGGCGTCCGTGTGCCCGCTCCTGGTGACTCACCTAGGATCTGCAGTCTGTGTCCCGCAGGCATGGTGAGAGTGTGCTGCCAAGGTTGCACTCCGGGTTGGGTCCGGGCCCTTGGGTGCGTGTGGGCGAAATCCCCTCCAAGTCTCTGGGATTCTATCCGCTCCCTGTGTGATGGCGAAATGGCGGCGGTCCCGCTGCTGGCTACTGTGTAGCTCCTCTGAAGCCTAATCCTTGATTTCAGTGTATGCCTAGTTTCATTCTCTATCTCTCAAACTAAATTATCTCTGTTTCTATTTATTCAATTTGATTTTTAAACCTCTAATCGAGGCTTCTTATTGCTCCGGAACAGAAGGTGTGTGTTATCTGTCCGCCATCTTGACTCTGCCCCAAGGACATCATGTTTAGGAGAGTGGCAGGTCAACACAAAAGAGGAAAACCCTCCACCAGATGGATTGACACAGTGTCTGCAACAATGGGCTTAAACATAAGTAAGATCATTTGCCTGGCACAGAATTGGCAAGTGTTTCAATCTACTGTACATAGGGTCGCTATGAGTTGGACTTGACTCGACGGCACCTAACAACAACATAAACACACAATGCAGCTTTGCTGTTTTTTCTGTAGATGGTTGTCTTTTACACCCAGGATTCTGAACCTCAGCAATGTTAACATTTTGGGTCAGATAATTCCATGTTAGCCTGCAGCCATAGCACTGCAGCGTCCAATCCCATCAGATTAAGGAAACTAAGCAGGGTTGGGCCTGGCTAGTATTTGGATGGGAGATTGCCTGGGAACACCAGATACTGTAGGTTTGGGAGGAGGACCTGGCAGCCCACTCCCAAAAATCAATCTGTCATTGAGAGCCCTATGAATAGCAGAGAAGCACTAATAATAATGTTTCATTTGCTGTATGTAGGGTCACTATGAGTTGGATGCCAACTCGAGGCCACCTAACAACAACAATTCTATGTTGTGTAGGCTGTCCTGTGCATTATATGATGTTTAGCAGCACCCAAGACCTCTTTAAGTTGTTCTTAGGTGCCCTCAAGTTGGATCTGACTCCTAGAGACCCTAAGTACAAAAGAACGAAACACTATCTGATACTGTACCATGTATACTAGATATAAGCAGCCCCATCCCAGGTGTAGTGACCAGAGTATCTCCAGATATTGCCAATGTCCTTAGGGGGAAGAATGGTAAAGGAGAAGGATTACCCTAGTTTGATAATCACTGATTTAGAGCAATTAAAGACAAAAATAAAAAATTAATTTTACTTTCATTAATTCCATTTACAGTGAGCCTCACTGTAAATGCTGATGCCATATTCTTTCTGCCTGAGGAACATCTTTTAATACTTTTTGTACTTTGTTGTTGTGAGGTGCCATTGAGTCAGATTCAACTTACAATGACCCTGTGTACAACAGAACAAAACACTACCCAACATTGTGCCATGCACATGATCTTTTTATGTTTGAGATCATTGTTGCAGATACTGTGTTTCTTCTCATTCTGAGTCATGCCACATCAGCAAATGAAGGTCTCAGGTGTGTTACAACATTCTCATCATTAAGGTTGACTCTACTTTGAGGCGGTAACTATTCCCCAGTCATCTTTTGAATGCCTTCCAGCCTGTAAAGTGAGTCTGCTAAAAATGAATTCTGTTTTTAAGGAAATATTTATTTTCCTTTATTTTTGAAAAGTATTTTCACAGAGTATAGGTTTCTTTGTCAATCAAAATTTATCTTTCAACATTTTAAAAATGCTACTCCATTGTCCTCTGACTAGCATAATTTCTGAGAGGAGGTTTACCATAATCTTTTTGCTCCACTGTATCATTCCTCTGTATGTAACATTTATTTTCTCTGGCTGTCTTTATGATTTTATTTGCTTTTGGTTTTCAGCAGTCTCAATATGATATCCTTCACTGTGTATATTTGGGGAGAAGGTGGTTTTATTTTTATTTGTTTTAATTTTTATATTTTATTTTTGTTTGTTTTGGATTCGTTCTTTTGTTTGTTTTGTTGTTATTTTAATTTCATGTTCTTTGAGACTCCTGGATCTGAGACTTAGCTTTGGGTCCCTAATTTTGGGAAATTCTCAGCTGTTATCTCTTCACTTCTTTTTTTCTGAACCATCTCTCTCTTCTTCTTTTTGGATCCCAATTACACATATGGTAGAATGCTTGATATTGTCCATCAGCTGTTGGATATAATAGGAAGCAGCCATGTTTGCTCAGCACATTGGACTTCTCAAGAATATATTCAATGAGAAGTCCATCATGTTAGAGTCTTTGGAGGCAAGAAGGAAAGGAAGACTCCTGTCTTCCACTTCCTTTTAGTCAAGGTTTACATGTACAGAGGTAATCACCCGCCTCACACACACACTCCAGGATTGGTTGTATTGTCTGAAACCCTGAGGACCACACACACAAAAAAAAACAAGTCCTACACTCCATATGGCCCTTCAAGGAAGCAGGCTACTGAGCACATCCACTCTACCAAACCATAAAGAGAAAAGAAGTTGCACAGCAATCTGAGAAAATACATAAGGTTTGTGTCCAACACAGTCTTTGCACTTGAAGCTTGTCTCAGCTCCATACAGGCTGATGTAGGAATGAGGCAAAGAGAGGAAAGGAAGAGGCATGACTCTGAATCTGCTTGAGTCGAGGCTTATTTAGCCCACCTTACGTCCTAAGGCCTGCCTGGAACTCGGTAATGGCTCTCTGTGTGGCATGGTCAGCTTGAAGCCACGAGGTCAAGAAAAGATGTCCCCCAAACAATGACACACTGTGGCACACCTGGTTTGAGTCCATGAGGTTGAAGCAAGATGGCTCCTGCCCACAGCAGTGGGGGCGTGTTCCTCCTTGAGTTTCTTACTACTCAAATTTTTTGTTGAGTCTTAACGTGCTGATTACCTAACCCAAAAGTTCATAGTAACATCATGGATTTGGTTGGTCCATAGGGTTTATAAGCACAGTATGCAGACACTCTCTTTCTCTCTCGCACAGATTCCATCGGATCATCACCGAGAGGAGAGGTCTCCAGAAACAGCCACTGAGAGCAGCCTTCGGGGAGAGAAGAGCCAAGAGAGCCTTCCCAGAGAACACTTGAAGAGCCAGAGTAGCTGTGAGCGTAAATCTTTGAGTCGTCTCTCCTGAGGCTTCTCAGAGTGGCTGTGAGCGTAATTCTCCAGGCAGAGCTGAGCTATCCACCATCATGGAGAGTGCCCTTGTGAGCTGTAACACTTAAGAGCTGTAACAATAAAGTTGAGAGCTGTTTCCAGAAGACCTCCCAGAGTCATTCCTGACTCTGCCGCACTCATCCAATCCCATGGTCCCCAGAGAGTGTGTGTGTATCTCCAAGTCTAGACTCTCTCAAGAGGAGCACCACAGGTGGACACTGGCTTATGTGATCTGTTTAGTTACTACTGGGTTTTCCCAACCCATCATTGATTCAAACCGGATCTTTCAAGTCATACCCCTCACCTACACCTATTGTGAGGCTGTCTTGCTCAACCCTCTAGTTATAAGCATCATATCATTGGTTACTTTTTTCCAAAGTACTTAAAGTCGTTTCCTCTTGCCAGCCAAATTTTCTAGGAGGAAGGCTCCTAAGTTCAGGCTAATCAAAAAGAGCAAGATTCTTATTCTGAATACTCAGAATACTATATTTAATTAGACAAATATTTATTAAGCATCTATTTTATGTCAGGAACTATTCTGCTTTCCAAAGAAGACAAAAGAAACAGATTCTTTTATCTCTGAATCACCTTCTGTCTTATTTCTGCTATTTATATTTGGTGTATTTCATTGCTTCTTAGTTGTCATTGTTGTTAGGTGCCATCAGATTGGTGTCCGACTCATAGCGACCCTACATACAACAGGCAAAACAGCATTGTTACTGCTTCTCTGCTATTCATAGGGTTTTCAATGGCTGATTTTTTCTTTTGGAGTGGGTTGCCAGGTCCTTCTCCCAAGCCTACAGCACTTGGTGCTCTCAGGTGGTCTCCCATCTAAGTACTAACTAGGCCCAATCCTGCTTAGCTTCCAAGATCTGACGTGATCAGATGCCAGCCACAGTGGTATGGCTGGAGGCTGCTTCTTAGTAGACCCTCCAAAAGAGGGGAAAATAGAAGAAAGATTTATTTCAAAGCAATAGACAGCTTTTAAACTAGTTCTAAAAATTGCAACTTTTGGCTAAAATTGGTTTCTAAATTATCGCAGTTAAATTGAACCTATTTCCTTTCACCAATGGGTAATTGAAAATAGACTGTTGCACTTTGATGAGAAATTACTTGTACTAATATTCTGAATAGACTTCACTTTCACTTTAGTGTAGGAATGAGTTCAGATCCAGGACTGAAAAAGAGAATAACTTCTTGAAATGTCTTTGGAGAAATTAAGTCTTAAAACACAGTTGATTATTATTTTCTCATTCATGCTACTTGTCCTGATGGAATGGTTCTCTAACTACCTAGATAAGTGAGTTATATCATTATTTTCAAATTCCCTAGCTATGAAAAACTATAACTTGATGCTGAAAGGGTTGTTTTACTTGATTTTCTACCAAGTCACAAGTATGAAGGATACTTTGATTGTTTTAAACCTGATTGTCTAAACGCCTTTCAGTCAAAGATCCATTTCACAGTGATTCACTTTTAAGAGTGCTTTGAAGTGTAGGATCTTGAAAACAGCAAGATTAGATGTCAAATTAAGATGACAGGTGGCTCACACTTGCTGGCTTTTTTGTTCATATGCTGCCTAAGAAGTTTGAAAAAACAAACAACAACAACAACAACAAAAGACACTCAACTACAACAATGAAAATGAAGAATATCAATGATTTCCCATACTCTGAGAAGGAATCACATTCAGGCAAACAGACCACCGAAATGAACAATGTAATGTATTAAAAATAAAGTATGTGAGTTAGCTTTTGCATCATTGTTACCAAAATGCCTGACAGAACAACTGGATGGAAGAAAGAGTTATTTTTGACTCAGTTTCTGATGGTTTCAGAAGGTCCTTGCAGGGAGGTGTGGCAGAGCCTACCATGGGACCTCTTCATACTATGACAACTGGTGCAGAGACAAGCTGAACAGAACCACAGGCAAAGTAACCTCCAAAGGCCCTCCCCAGCTGTCCTGCTTCTGCCAGCCAGGTCCTCCCTCCTAAAGTTCCATACCCTCCCCAAACAGAGCCACCTGTTGAAGATCAAGCATTCAAACACATGACCTTTGAGGGACATTTTAGATTCAAAGCATAACATAAAGAAACAACAAATTTTATACAGAGTGTATGATCCGATTGTATTTTACTATAGGTAAGCCAAATACTATAAAAACATCACTGGGCCAAGGAAGTCTCAATCAAGATTTTTCAACTATGGAATGGAAGAGGAATTTTTAGATAGTTCTCTGACCAATGGGAATAAATTGAGAAGCATAATCTGTGGTTCACCTGTGCCTTACCACTAGAAACCAAAAAGGCCAGGTGCAGGGCCTAGGGGCAACTTTTTGCAGGTCTCCAGCAAGGACTGGTCTCATGGAACTAGTTAGGCCTGTATATCAGGGTCCAGAGTTTAGGTGAGCAGGGTTTTCACCAAATAATGCCTGGCATTGGTTTAATAGCTAGGAGTCTAGATACTCTCTTCTCCTGAAAACTGTTTCTCAGGTGGGGCTAAGAGAATGGTGTGCCACTCAAAGTTAATAAGAGCCAGACTCTTTTGTAAATAAGAAGGGTCAGTCATCAGAGCAGAATCCTTAACCAGGGGCTGGAACTGATTGGGAGGAAAGACAAGGGTGTGAAAAGGATAGCAGAAGATGATTCACCTCTTGCTGGGCTGTAGGAGCATGCTCTGGAAACATACAATGGCCAAAACTCAGTGATGAGAAGACTCTGCAAGTTTGCTGGCCTGGAGACACAGAGAAATAGGCAGAAAAGGTAGAAGTGGGACATGTAAAGTCACAGAAAATGTGGGGCACTCTGCCACTTTTATAAGAGAGGGAAATCTGTATCCCTAGAAAGAGTCCAAAATTATTTGAAAATTAGGGATCTGAGAACACAGACATTAACAGGGTCTAAAAACAGTAAATTGGGAAGTTAAAAATATATGAGGTGATCAGTAAAGAAAGGAAGAGCTTCTTGGAAACGTCTTTGTGCCTGTAGTCCCTTCTCTTGACCTCTAAGGGAGGAGATAAGTTTGCATATTGGATAAATGAAAGCTTTCCACATATATGGAAAATTTAGCATCACAATTAACCAACCTATTTTTTTTTTTCGGGCCTGGGATGTTGGACCTGGCCAGGGCCTGGCGCTTGCATGCTGTGCAAGTGCTGGTTTGAGACAGGGTCTCACTAAATTACATAGACTGCCTCTGGTCTCGAACTTGCCATCCTCCCGCCTCCACCTCCCAAGCCTCTGGGATTACAGGCGTGCTCCACCACGCCCGGCTACAATTAACCAACCTATTGATGGGACAGTTCTCCCCATAGAGTTTGAAGTCAGTGAAACCAGAACAACTGGCATGGATTGACTTGTATGAAAGCAAAGCTGAAACCATAAAGCTTTTTTTTTTTTTTAACCTTTTAGGGTTGAATGTTTTCTCTGCCCATCCTTTTCTCTAGACAACAGGAAGTCTTAGCTGTGTCTCTCACTGGGAACTGTAGAAAAATTCTAGATCAATAGTTTTCAATTTTGCTGTTTTTGTGGCACAATGTTTGAATGTTATGATTTTTGGCACTCAAAAAAACATCAACAGCAAATAAACCATGAATAATTATAACACAAATAATATTAGAGAATAACAATGGCTCTCACCCTTTAAAAGTATCTAATTATTGCACCACTCACATGGTCACTCTTTGAGACTATGCTACTATTTTAAATAATCCTCTTTATAGCCAGGACCACACTATCAGAAGGCAAAGTCCTATTACATTTCATTAAATCCCTAATTCTTCTTTGATACCATCTTGACATCATGCCCCTTACTTCCAGCTTGGAGTCTTACTCTCTGCCTTGTATATGACCCTACAATGTTGCACTCAACAGATAGCTTCTCTTCAAGATACATCCAGAGTTGCAACAAAATTAGGTCAAAGACCCATAGTGCAATTGTGTTATGCAGCAAATGGTTTAAGAGTCTGTGTTCCAAATTTATGTTTCTCACTCCATTGGAAACAATGGTAGAGCCCAGCAGAAAGAGGAGATTTGGGAGAGTTGTTAGGGCTTAAGAACTCCAGGTTTTAGGAAGGTATGCTCCTTCTTTGGTTCACTTCCTAACGGATGTATTTTCCTCTGCCTTGGCCTAGAATCAGAATTAAAGGAGACTGTTCCAGACAGAGTTAAGGAACAGGGAATAAAACAGGGCCCAAGGTCCAGATGGACTAGCCTACAGCTGAGATTATCTGTGAGTGTTCAAATCTAAAGCTTTAGTCTAATAATATGGAGAGTTCCTCTGGGAACTTGCAAAAACACTGGGTGCTGACTGAGAATGGCTGGGACACAGGATCCCAGCCAATTTTCTGAATTTCTACCTTGTGAAAATAATTAGCACAATGTAGAAAAACTGCCAACTTAAATCTTTTGTGACAAAATGCATGGTTTGAAAGCACAATAACTTCCTATGTTCCTATATCCATTTTTTAAAAATAATAATCACAGAATCTAAAACCCCTCAAGCCCAAAGCTCTGCCACAGAGGAATGTGTAGTGAAAAGAGAGGTGTTCTTCCTTCCAAGATCTTCATCTAACAAACATGGAACTGAAAAGAAAGTGTTTCATTTGTGACTTGATGATTCGAAAAAATAGTTTTTAAAATCCATTATAAAATTAAAAGTCAAAAACTTTTTTAAAAAGGAGGATCTAAAGCAGATATAATCTGCAAAATAATACAAGGTATAAATGCTGATATCATCAATGAAATGGAACCAAAAGCATTAAAAAGTTAGGAGGGAAAAACTAATTGTAAACAAGGAGAAAGGCTCATTATTTAAATTAAGTGAAAAGGTAAGGCTTAAGAAAAATTCTGCAGTATGGAACAAATTTTGTTTTAAAAATATATTATTTGCAGATGTATGTATTTATTTGGTCTGGGATTTAGCTCAGTTGGTAGAGTGCTGTGCTGAAGTCTCTGAGGTCCTGAGTTCAATTCCCAGCACCACAAAAATGGGAGAAGTACCTGGCAATCCACTCCCAAGGCAATCCCGAAGCAGTCAACCATTGAAAACCCTATGAGGGTTGCTATGAGTCGGATACCGACTCCACGGCACCTAACAGCAACAACAACAATGTATTTATTCAAACATATGTATTTACAAGAAAAGAAATAAATTATTTCTAACTGATGAGATTATGAGTAAATTTTATTTTCTTTAATTTTTCCTTATCAAGCACCATACATATGCATTGCATTTATAATTCAAAGAATTACTATAGAGCTTTTGAAATACAAACTCTATGATCAGAGGCTATTCAAAAGATACTGGGTGAGTGAATGGTCAACTTTGTGGTGAACTAGAATGAATATTGATGTCGTGTTGTGGATCCAAAATTCATACGTTGAAGCTTTAATCCTCTCTGTATTGGTATTTAGAGGTAAGCAAAGTTAGATAACATTATGAAGGTTGGGGTCTCATGATGGAGTTAGTGCCTTTATAAGAAAAGGAAGAGATCTCTCTACCATGTGAGCACATATCACCCATCTGAAAGCCAAGAGAAGAGCGCTCATCAGAACCCAGCCATGCTGGCACTCTGATCTTGGACTTCCAGCCTCCAGACCTGGGAAAAGTACATATCTGCCAATTAAACCACCTGGTCTGAGCCAACATGGCATCAGGAAATCTGATGTCCAAATTGCCACTAAACAATTGAGTGACCTTCTGTCATGGTTTGAATATAAAATGTCCTCCAATGGTCATTTGAAAGAATGTCATGCTGAAGACAAAGGTGCACCTGAATCATGCCATGGTATTTCCAGTTGCAGTATATGCTTGTGAAAGCTGGACACTTAGTAAGAGAGACAGGAGAGGAATTGATGCTTTTGAATTATGGTGCTGGAGATAAATATAGAATATACCATGGACTGCCAAAAGAACCAAGAAATCTGTCCTAGAAGTGCAACCAGAATGTTCCTTGAAAGCAAGGATGGTTAGACTGCAGCTTACATATTTTGGACATGTTGTCAGGATGGATCAATCCCTGGAGAAGAACATCATGTTTGGGAGAGTAGCATGTCAGCAAAAATAGGAAGACCCTCAACTAATTGACACAGTTGTTGCAACAATGGGCTTAAACATAAAAAAGATTTTGTGCATGGCACGGTGTTGGGTAATGTTTCATTCTCTTGTACATAGGGTTGCTATGAGTTGGATGTGACTCAGTGGCACCAAACAACAACCAAAGGTCATGTGCCTTAATATCTGGTGGTGCTGTCCAGGGAGGTTATGGAATCTTGGAGGCAGGATCTAGCTGGGTGGAAATGAGTCACTGGGGGTGGGCCCTTGGACCTGTGGTTCCAAGAAACTTTCTCTGTCTCCTGTCCCATGATGTCATGAGGTTGTCTATCACAGGCTCTGTTCCTGCCATTGCCATGCCTTCCCCTGGCACCATTAATGACTGACCCTCTAACTGTGAGAATTCAGCAACCTTTTCCATCATAAATTTGTTTCAGTTGGTTTTTCTGCTCTCACAATGACTGCTGACTAATATACCTTCAGGTTTCTCTTCCTTCTTCTGAAAAATACAACAGAAGACACCCAGGTCTCTAAGGTCAGCCCTACTCAAAGGGCTTACCGCCAAATTATCCTGAAATAGATGTGGTGAATGATGTCCAAGGCCATGTTGATGTCTACCAAACTGTGGGTCATCCTCAAGTCTCTCTCTTAAGATGTTTCTCTTATTCTCCTCTTTACTATTTTGCCTACAAGTTGGTTGAACTACTCACACGTAGCAACCAGAGGTATATTAATTACTGTCCAGTAGGTAACATATCATGAGGTAGGAATGATTTCCTTCAGGTAAAGATATGGTCCCACTTAACAAAAGTCAATCTGTGTATTTTAACTCTAAATGAGCTTCAGAACACCAAGTCATTTCTTGTTTGCATAGGTTTTTGCTTTTTTGTTGTTGTTTGCTTTGTTTTGTTTTTCTTTATGTTGTTGGTCTTACAAGAAAATTTCTTGAAAGAAATTTATGGAGCCCCTCACATGTCTGTCAGTTTGCCATACTGTAAGGACTTAGGTGCTGCAGTGATGCTGAAAGCTATGCCACCAGTACTAAAGATACCAGCAGGGTCAACCATGGTGGACAGGTTTCAGCCGAGCTTCCAGACTAAAACACATTAGGGAGGAGGACCCAGTATCCCACTCCTGAAACAATTAGCTATTAAAAACCCTATGAATAGTAGAGAAACCCTATCAGATATAGTGCCAGAAAATGAGCCCCTGACTAAAAAGATGACTAGGGAAGCGTTGGCTCCTCAAAGTACAGTTGATATTAATGATGGGAAGGGAATAAAGCCCCAGGGATCTCTGTTTGCTGAGGTAGCATGACTTAAAATGGGAAGGAACAACTGTAAACATCCATTACTATCCTGGCATGGTGGCACACGCCTGTAATCCCAGCAGCTAGGGAGGCAGAGGCAGGAGAATTGCAAGTTCAAGACCAGAGGCAGTCTGTGTAACTTAGTGAGACCCTTTCTCAAAAAAGTAAGATAATGGGCTGAGGGTGCAGCTCAGTGGTCGAGCACTTGCAGAACATGCAAACTAGAGGCCCTGGGCTCAAACCCCAGTACCGCAAAAAACAAACAAAAAAATAAAACTCATTACTAATTAGAACATGGAATGACCATAGTATGAATCTAGGAGGAATACCAATTGAGATGCTTCAACAAACAGATACAGTATTGGAGGTGTTCACTTGTTTATCCCAAGAGATTTGGAAAAGAGCTATCTGGCCAAATGATTTGAAGAGATCCATATTTGTGCCTATTCCCAAGAAAGGGAATACACCAAACATGGAAATTATCAAACAATTTCATAAATATCACACACAAGTAAAATTTTGCTAACAATCACTCAAAAGTGACTATACCAGTATATACACAGGGAATTGCCAGAAAATCAAACCAGATTTGGAAGAGGATGTGAAACCAAGGATATCATTGCTGATGTCAGATGGATATTAGTCAAAAGCACAAAATACCAGAAAGCTGTCTGTCTATGTTTTATTTATTATGCAAAGGCATTTGACTGTAAGAATCATAACAAATTACAGATAATGTTGTTAACAATGGGAATACCAGAGCACTTAGCTGTACTCACAAGGAATCTGTACATGGACCAAGAGGCAGTTGTTCAAACAGAATAAGGAAACACAGCCTGGTTTAAAGTGGAGAAAGGTGTGATTCAGGGCTGTATCCTTTAATCATAATTTCAATCTCTATGCTAAGCAAATAGTCTGAGAAAATGGAGTTTATGAAGAAGAATGTGACATCAGAATTGGAAGAAGACTCATTAACAACCTGGGTTATGCAGATAATACAACTTTGCTGAAATTGAAGATTTCAAACATTTACTGATGAAGATCAAAGATCACAGCCTTCAGTGTGAATTGTACTGAACACCAACAAAACAAAAAACCTTACAACTGGGTTAGTACACAACTTCACAATAAATTGAGAAAAAATTGAGGTTGTCCAATATTTTGCTTTACTTGGTTATACAATCAACACCCATGGAAGCAGCAGTCAAGAAATCAAAAGACATATTGCATTGGGAAAAGCTGTTACAAAAGACCTCTTTAAAGTGTTGAAAAGTAAAGATGTCACTTTGAAGATGAAGGTGCACCTGACTCATGTCATGGTGTTTTCAGTCGCATCATATGGTTGTGAAAGCTGGACACTGAACAAGGGAGACAGGAGAAAAATTGATGCTTTTGAATTATGGTGCTAGAGACGAATATTGAATATAGCATGGACTGCCAAAAGAACCAACAGATCTGTCCTAGAGTTGCAACCAGAGTGCTCCTTGGAAGCAAGGATGGTTAGACTGCATCTTAGCATATTTTGGACATGTAGCCAGGAGGGATGAATCCCTGGAGGACATTATGTTTCTGAGAGTGGCAGGTCAATGGAAAAAAAAGGAAGATGCTCAACTAGATGGAATGACACAGCAGCTGCAACAATGGGTTTAAACATAAAAAAGATCCTGTTCCTGACACAGAATCAGGAAGTGTTTTGTTCTGTTGTACACAGGTCACTATGAGTCAGCCCAGACCCCCATGGCACCTAACAATAACAACAATTTATGGAGCAAAAAGCCTTCATGGGAGAGGACATGGGACAATCTGGCCAAGTCCCACAGGCCACAGGATACTGGACTGATGGAGGAGGAGTATACATTGATGGTAAGGAAGTTCAGGGCAGAAAATACAAGACATCCCCTGACCTGGGAAACCTGAGGAGGAACTGCTCTAAAACACCCTAAAGTGAGTGCATGAACAGGTCTATTCCCAACACAACTATGTTTCCTCTTTCCTATTTTCTCAGGAGGTGTGTCATTTAAAAGGTGCTTAGAACTGTCTGGAAGTCCTTACTCACAAAAGTGAGGAGTAGAGGAGGTATATCTGCCTTCTGCGGCTCCTTGTGACATTTCACTGAGTCAGTGCCCATCCCATGCTGGGACATATGAGTCACCACTGAGGACCATCGGCTCCCATCCAGCACTCACTCCCCTATTCCAGCAGATCTGGACTTAGAGTAGCAGGGCTAGGCCTGGAGGGACTCCATGGAAATTCACCAGGAGCCCCGGGTGACAACATGGTTTGGCCCATGGGCTTGTCTCAGCTTGTAAATTCAAAATATTTAGACATATGAGAATCCACTTATACTCTTACAAATGTTAAGGTGGGCCTGATTTTATTACATCTTATAGAAATAAGTCTAATTTCATTATAAAAACTCCACCTTAATTTCAGCCCTGGGAAACTAACTGTATGCTTCTATCAATGGCCAGACCCAACTGCAGGATGACAAGCCTTCATGCACCCTAGGAAAGCTTGCTTCCAAGTCCATGTCACTATGGAAGAGCAGCCTGGGAGAATTTCTTTCCCCTGGTCTCTGCTCTGGTCTTTGATAGAATATTTCCTGTCAATCCATCTTCATATTTATGTGATGGGTTATAGCTGCCTTTGGCAAAGTAGACTTTAAAAGCCCCATAAAAGATAATTTGCTCAAGTTGCATGGTTATTTCATTGATGGGGAAATTTACAAGGACTCAAAATGTGACAATAAAATGGTTGTCTTTACATCAAATTGTCCTTTGTCTGGGCTTCTCAGTTTGGAATGGCAATGAGGGTCCCTGCATTAGGAGGCAAGTGGTCTCCATCCTAATTCTGGCTGTTATCTTGGACTGGCTGGGTAACCTTTATGTCAATTTCTCAGCCTGTCTTAGCCTCAGTTTCTTCAGCTACCAAACAGAAATAATAACATAAGCTTTTCTGCACCACAGGGCAGAAATGTGAGTTAAATAACACAATGAAAACAAGAGTATACTTTAAAATAACTGATATAGTCAGGCACAGTGGTGAATGCCTGTAATCCCAATAGTCAGGGAGATGGAGGCAGGTGGATTGAGAGTTCAAGGCTAGCCTGGGCTACATAGAGAGTTCCAGGCCAGCCTGGGCTATGAGACCCTGTCCCAAAACAATAACAACAAAAAATAAATTATAAACAACTGATATAAAGTACTCAGACAATTAAAACGATGTATGCATATTCATTTCTAACACCACATAAACCAGTGCATTTCAAAAGAATTTTCTATGGCAACACAAATGATCTATTAATGTGCTAACACAGAGACCAATTAGCCACAGATAGCTATTATGCAACTGAAATGTGGTGTGTACAATTGAGGAACACAATGTTTCATTTTCTTTGATTTTTCATTTTTTTAACTTTAATGGCCACAGTTAGCTAATGGCTACTATATTGGGCATAGATATAGACTACTGGCCACCTGTTGTTTGGGTCTGTTCAGCATCTAGTTCATATTTCTCCAGTACTTGGGTTTCCTCTGAAGGGATCATCTCTCATTCATCGTGTGCCATCTTTGAAAGATTGTCATTCATGATATCTTGCTCTAGCCCACTGAACCTGGCCTTTGCCAGGCCTTTGAATTTTGAGTGATGTTTTTCAGAAACACGGGAAAAAATAAAAGTAATTGGAGTTGATTCAGCCTAGTAATGGTGGTACCTCTGAGGCTCCTTATAGTATCTGGATCTCTTTGACTTCTCAGTTTCCCATCTCCTCCAAAGCCTGGCTCTTCAATCACCCCTTCTCCAGGCACCTGACATCATGTTCATTAAATCAATCCCTATGGCTTAAAACCAATAAGTGTCAATGACACCTAACCAATAGGTGTCATTGTTGTTGCGTACCATCGAGTGGGGTCCAACTCACAGCGACCCTATGTACAACAGAATGAAACACTACCTGACACTGTGCCATGCCTGGCACTATGTAAGTGCTTCTCTGCTAGTCATAGAGTTTTCAATGGCTGATTGTTCTGGGATTGTTTTGGGAGTGGATTGTCATGTCCTTCTCCCATTTTTGCCATGCTGGGGATCAAGCCTCAGAATAGCACTCTACCAACTGAGCTAAACCCTATACCCAAACCAATTTTTTGTTGATAAAATTTCAAAACATCATTTTCATCCAAGTAGATTCTACTTTACTCAAATAAATGTTTAACATATTTACTTCCCTCTCTCTCTCTCTCTCTCTCTCTCTCTCTCTCTCTCTCTCTCTTTCTCTCTCTCTCTCCCTCTCTCTCTCCCTCCCTCCCTCCCTCCCTCCTTCCTTCTCTCTTTTTGTTTGTTGTGATTTGGGTTTTTTTTGGGGGGGGGTGGGGGTTGGTGGTACTTGGAGGTGGAACTTAGGACTTCACACATACTTTGCAAGTGTTCTTCCACTGGCCTGTACCCTCAGCCCATTTATCATTTTTTATTTTGAGACAAGGTCTTGCTAAGTTATGCGGGCTGCCTCTGTGGCCTCCAACTTGTGATCCTCCTGCCTCCACCTCCTGGGTCACTGGTATTAGAGGTGTGCACCACCACATCCAGCTATTTAATCTGAAAAATACCTCTGAAGGTACAAATCCTTAGAGAAGCTGGTGAGAACAACCCATTCTCAGGTCCCCCTGGATCCTCCAGCTAGGCAGGAAGTAGAAATCAATCCTATGTATAAAATATCCCGCCTTATAGAGAATGCTTGAAAAGGCTAAGATAGGAGGAGCTCACATCAGCCTCCAGGGTCACAGCACTGCTTGGTATTTACCTGTAAGTTCCAATGATTTCTATTGTTTGTTCTTTTGTTTTAAAATCTCATCGCATTTTTGCTGAAAACCTTCCAGTGGCTTCTTGTCTCACACAGAAAAAAAAATGTTAAGTCCTTAAAAAGGAATGCAAGGATGTGTAGGGATCACCCCAGCATGTCTTTTGTTTTCTGCAATTTCCTTTCTGACCCTGGCCCCTTCTATTCTCACTCTCTCCATCACTGTTGCAGCTGCTCATCCACCACACTAGGCATGTCCCTTGTACCCCTATCCTCATACTCACAATGCTCCTCCTCAAGTACCTTCAGGGTCACTCCCTTGTGTCTTCAGTCACCTTCCCAGTGAGCCTCCCTTGCCCAGCCATTTACAATAGTAACACCTGCCTCAGCTCCACACCTCTTTGTCCCTTTTTCTGCAACACTTTTCCTCCATACCATGTATGATCATCAACCACACTTTAAACTGATCTATTTTTATGATGATCTTTCTCCCTCCCAGGAATATAAACCTCAGGAGGAGACACAATTAGTGGATTTCTATTTCCTGCTCTATTCCCTACAACTTACAAATGTACCTAACACCTAAGAGGTGCTCAGTAATTATATTCTGAATGAACCCATCTTTTTCAACCTATAGAAATTCATCTTCTGTCCTCTTTTTCTCTGGGATTTTCTCAGTATGTCTTCTCTTCAGCAGCTTCTGTCCCCCTCAGATGGATTGCCTAGTTGTAAACTACTTTAGACTTTTATTTTTTATTTTTTGTACTGGAGATTGAACACAGGGTCTTGCATATACTAGGCAAGCACACTATCACTGAGCCACATCCCCAGACCTCTGGTTCTATTCCAAATACAAAGATGTAGCAGCCACCATGGATGCCTCAGCTGTATCCTTTTGGCCCAGCTGACTTGACCTGTAAGTACGGAGAGATCATTCCTGGCCTTCAGGCAGCTTCCTGCCTTTATGTAGCTTCTGGATCTCTCTTCCCAGCCAGAGGCCTTTGTCTAGCCCCAAGAAACCTTACCTTGCTGCACTCAATGATAACCAAAATTGTGGGAAATCTTCACCCAAGGGAAACAGAATTGAGTGGATAAGTGTCCCAGCATCCATGTCTTCTCATGGGACACACAATTCCATGAGCCCCCTGGAGAACAATATTGAATATAGGATGGGCTACCAAAAGAACCAATAGATCTGTGCTAGAAGAAGTGCAACCAGAGTGCTCCTTGGAAGCAAGGATGGTAAGACTGTATCTTACACATTTTGAACATGTTCTCAGGAGGGACCAATTCCTGGAGAATATCATGTTTGGGAGAGTGGTGGGTCAGCAAAAAAAGGAAGACCCTCAGCTAGATAGATTGACACAGTGTCTGCAACAATGGGCTTAAACATAAAGATGATTGTGTATATGGTATAGTGTTGGGTAGTGTTTCATTCTGTTGTACATAGGGTCACTATGAGTCAGACCTGACTTGATAGCACCTAACAACAACCACAAGCACCAGTGTCTCTGAGCCCTAACTGCCCACTGGGGCAACCCACATTTTAATATACCTTTACCAGCATTTCTCTCTTCTTTGGCTCACACTGTTATTTCCTCACTTATTATTCTTGGGATCATCTTCCAACTCAGCTACCTGCACCCAAGTCCTGATCTCAGGTTATCGGGAGTAGAGAAGGAGGAAAGTACAGCCTGATAATTTTCCATACTCAGTGGGACTGGAAGATCCACAGGTGTTGAATTGTGCTTTGGCCCCTGTGGCTGGGCAGAAGTCTCACATTCCTGCCCTACAAAGCACCTTGTGACTTGAGAGGCAACTGGATGTCAGTGCTGGGGAGGTTTTCTGGACATCCCTATAGCACAGAATACCCAAGACTGGGTAATTTATAAGGAAAAGAGTTTTATTGAACCCATGGTTCTGGAGGCTAGGAAGTTTCAGGTCAGACAGACATATCTGATGAGGACCTCAAGCTACTTCAACTCATGGTGGAAAAGCAGAAAAATGATAAATGTAGATGATGAACATGTATGTAAGAGAGAGTAAGAAGGTGCCAGGCCTGCTCTATAACAACCCATTCTCATGGTACCTAACCCACTCTTGTTGTTGTTGTTGTTGTCAGGTGCCGTCAAGTCGGTATCCGACTCATAGCGACCCTCACAGGGTTTTCAATGGCTGACTGTTTCGGGATTGCCTTGGGAGTGGATTGCCAGTCCCTTCTCCCATTTTTGTGGTGCTGGGAATTGAACTCGGGACCTCAGGGACTGCAGTGCAGCACTCTACCAATTGAGCTAAATCCCAGCCCAACCCACTCTTGTAGGAATTACATTAATCCCTTAACAAAGATGGAGCTCCCATGACCTAAATATTTCTTACAGCTATCACCACATCTCAATAACATTGGGAGTCAAATTTCAACCATTTTGGTAGGGGCAAACCACAACCAAACCATAGCCCCATTTTTGAGTATGGTGATACTGGAGAGGACTGTGAGATCTCATCAGAGACTTCCACTTTCTCTTCCTTTATACCAGCAGGATCTCCTCTATTCCTTTCTCCTGCTTTCCTTCCTTCTCCTCTCACTTTTCATTAAGCCACTAGAAAATAGAATGAGGAAGGATGAAAGGACCGAGAATCTCTTTAACTTTTCACAATGGCAGAGGATGCTGATCCCTAAACGGATGAGTGAATTGATTATGATTCATACTTGAGGTTGAGTACACTTTGGCTCAGCAAAGAAAAGAACAACCAGATCATTCAAATCACATCTGAGTGGAGTTTTCCAGAAACAACATAGTTACTGGACAACATCAAGCCCAGCACCCATACCCATATCCACAGCTGCTACTGTCTGCAAAATGAAGTTAAACTGATTCATTATCATACCACAGGTCATAAATCCTAGTTTCAATTAACATGCAAAAGAGAAGAAACTACCTCACTTATAACCTTCCAACAGATAAGAACACAGGTTTCAGTTTTGCTTTCTTGTTTATTTGGGGTTTTTTTGTTTTGTTTTGGTTTGGTTTTTTTTTGTTTTGTTTTGTTTTTTGTCTCTCTCTCTCTCTTTTTTATTATTATTATTATTATTATTATTATTATTATTACTATTATTATTGGGAAGGGGAAAGTTTGAGTGCTCAGTACATCAGTAATTCAAAATGTGACTCAAAGTAGCTATTCTGACAACGATCTATAAGCCCCAGAGTTCTGACCAGGCATCTGATGGCCACTCAGAACCTGGTAGGGACAGTCCTAAACAACAGAATTCTGGCCCCCATATGCCCTTCACCAGAACAATTCTACTTGATGCACCAGATCTCCATAAAGGATTTTGTTTGAGGGAAAAAATCACACTGTTAACATCATATTTGGAAAACAATTATGTTATGAGACCATCTTTATATACTCATTGAGTGATGCTCAGTTCAGGAAGAATTGCTCCTGTATTGGTTATGCTAGGAAATCCATTCTTTTCACACATGTCTTTATATCCTACAAATTCCTCTGTCATACGAACCTGATTGAATTTGTACTCCACAAGGATTGTGTTCAGGCTTGCTAAGAAGAATGGACACTTGGCAATGTTGTTTTTTAGTAGTTAGCTTTGCTGGGAAGTTACCTCCTCATCATTTTTAGAAGATTCTCTCACCATATGCAGAATTGGTAGAACATAGTGCCCTGCCTCTTTCTTGTTGTTTTTGCTGTTGAGTGCCGTCAGGTTGGGTCTGACTCATAACGATCCTAACTATAAAAGAACAAAACACTACCATACACTGTGCCTTGCACGTTATCTTTTTATGTTTGAGCCCATTATTGCAGCCACTGTGTTTCTTCTCATTTTGAGTCATGCCATATCAGCAAAAGGAGGTCCCAGGGGCTTTACTCCCTTCCCATCATTAAAGTCAGCTCTACTGACCTCTAATGACTGTTCCCCAGTCATTTCTTGAATGTCTTCCATCCTGCGGGGCTCATTTTCCAACACTATATTTGACAGTGTTTCTCTGCTATTCATAGGGTTTTCAGTGGCTAATTGTTTCAAGAGTGAGCTACTGGGTCTGTCTTAGTCTGGAAGCTCAACTGAAACCCATCCACCATGGGTGGCCATGCTGGTGTCTGAAATACTGGTGGCATAGCTTTCAGCATCACAGCAACATGTAAGCCCCCACAGCATGACAAGCTGACAGATATGTGGGGGCTGCCTCTCTCTAGAACAGAAAAATGATAGAATCCTCTTTCCCACCTCTGGTGACCACAGCATGACATGGGTCCATCTAATTAGGTGTAGAGAGGGTCAAGAACTCAGACTTTATATCCACATGGAGAATAGAAAAATGAATTCACCCATGTTTAATTTCACCTATTACAAAAACTTGATTTAGATAACTATGCTTTATATCATTTATAATACATAAATCATTATCTACATATGTTTTATGCATATTAAATTTAAACAGAATCTAAATGCTAACCTGTAAGTCATTCTTCATGATTAAGAAGTTTTACTTCTACAATGGGAGATAAACAAGATTTTTCTTGCTTTGTAGGATTAAACCCCTGAAACTTGACTTTGGATGAAAGTTGAGAAGTTGCTTAACTCCTTCAGCACAACAACTTTCTATTTGGAATTTACAATTAGAATGTGTTCAATTCCCTGGAAGCTTATAGATTTAGGTTTCTAAAACTTACTTATTACTACAAAATATCCCCCAAAAAAACCTTTGATTTAAAGAAAACACAATGACAGACAAAATGTTTTAGTTAAAGTTAATTTGACCATTAAGTCTCCAATGCTTACCGTATGAAAAAATAATAATAATCCCAGGAGAGATATGATTGACCATACATAGCTTTGCTATACCAATGTAATAAACAAAACTCAAAACCTCAGTGGCCTCACACAATGCAGGTTTATTTCTCACTCACTTCTGATGTAGGATGGATGACTCCCCAGGACGCTGTCCCTAACCTTCTGTCTGCCCTTCAAGAAACACCCTGCTTTTTACCACTTGTCAAATCCTTGTGGTCAAGTGGCATCATGTGACCAAAAATTCTTGTAAGTCCCCTCTGATTTTTATTTTTAATCTCCAAATAAGAGTCTGAGCAGAATGAATACCAGCTGCTGCAGTGCTATTGTTTTATATTATTTATGATTGCTATTATTATTGTCAGAATTTATAGCAATCATTAGCGAACAGCCACTCTGACACTCTCAGCCAGCAATCTGTCACTCTTCTCCTTGGTTGAAGGGACTAGAAAGGACACAAGCAGCTACAGTGCACCCAAAGCTCTGGGCAGTCTGCAGTAAGGATGATGCAATCCTCTCTGAGAGAGCCAATGAGGTCTGATCATTAGAGGGAGACTGAGAGAGACAGGGAGAGAGAGTGAGAGAGAGCAAGAGAGAGGGGGGGACAGAGGGGAAGAAACAGAGAGAGAGAAGGAAAAAAGAGGAGCAAGAACTAATGAAGGAGATCTGGTACCCTATCCAAACTCTACAAGCCAAAGCATCACAGATGAAAGGGAACAGGTCACAGCAGACCCACAGTCCAAATATTTGAGATAGTGGTTGCACTGTGAGCAGCAATAAAGAGTGCCTTTGTTTGCAAGAAACAACAAAAATAGATATGCCAAAAAGGTGGATTTTTTTTAAGGCCAGAAACAACTCCCGGTCCTTGGTCCTGATTTAGCAACATGCTCACTTGCCCTGTGACTCATAAACTAATAAAAGGAAGACCTCATCTGGTCAAGAACATAACTGCACAAAGCAGAAAGCCGTCTGTGTCAGACACAGCAATTAACTTCACAGGTTAATTTTAATGATTGTCAATTTATGGGCAGCATTCTTTAGGAATACAAATTCTCAGATCTTACCTGACTAACTTAGAATCTTCCTCTTATCCCATGCCAATGAGTAAAAAAAACATATAATAAGTCAATTGCCATCCTGGGGTTGTGATGACTGTGATGTGAGTATTATTAGAACACATTATGTTTGAAGAGTGAATTTCTTAAATTTTTCAAAGTGTCTACAATCCATTATTTAATTTGACTTTTATGAGAACCCCTTGCAATGGGACATTATATTTTATTTGAAGGACCATGAAATAGCTCTCCACGGGCAAGGATAATGCCTTAGTAGGCTACAAATCTCTAGTCCTAGTACAGTGGTTGGCAAAAAGTAAGTTCCAAAAATTGCTGACAAAATAATTAATAAATACATAATTGAATGAGTGAAAGTTGTTCTGATTTGGAAGAGGAGAAAACTGAAGTCTTATTTAGGATCATGATGCTATTTGGTGGCAGCATCAAGTATGGTGTCTTCCAGCCTAGTGTTTTCCTCACTTATGCAAATTTCACTGTAGAAATACTGACTTTTAGATGCAGCTAGAAAAAAGAAAACCTGATATAAAAGGCACATGACAGACACCAGCTAATCTCCCAAAGAAAGACATTATTCTGTTTTTTTTTCTTGTTCCAATCAGTTGATACAGTGAAAAGGGCTATTATAAGCTGCTTTTCGTAGTTGAAATTGATGTTTCAATATGTCCAAATTTCTGATAGATTAACTGACAAGACTCTCATGAGAAGTGTTGTGAGCCTTCTGAAGAAGCTACCTTTGACTGAAGAAGTACAGAGACAAGCTGAGGGAGAGAAGGAAAAACAGAGAGGGAGAGAGGAAAGAGGAAGGAAGGAAGGAAGGAAGGGACGGAGGGAGGGAGAGAGGGAGGGAAGGAGGGAAGGAATGAGGGAGGGAGGGGAGGGAAGGGCATCTTCCTACTGACTTTGGCTGACATGGCATCTGAGAACATTTCTCTGCCGTCCAGTGGGCCACAATCACACCTTCTCCAATGAGATCTGGATCCTCAGCATAGAGTTGGGGGTGACAAGTGAAATTTTTTCTTTCCTTTGGTCCTCTGCCTCAGCCCCAAGGGCAGCAGTTTTTCCTTATATATACTATTTCCATATTCCTTAGAGTTTTCTCTACTGCTTGGTAGGCAATCTCTCATTACAAGGTCATCTCCCTCTTACCTTCAGGAATACATTGCAAGCCCCCTAGTGGATGCTGCTGTTGTTCTTAGGTGCCATTGAGTCGCATCCAACTCCTAGTGATACTCATAGGGTTTTCAGTGACTAATTGTTTGGGGATTTCTTTGGGAGTGGATTGTCACATCCTTCTCCCATTTTTGCAGTGCTTGGGATCAAACTTGGGTCCTCAGAGAGCACAGAGCAGTGCTGTACCAACTGAGCTAAACCCCAGCCCAGTGGATGCGAGGAACTATGAAAAGTACCAAACCCCACATATGCTGTTTTTTTCCCTATACATACATACTTATGATAAAGGATAACTTATAAATTAATAACCATAAGAGATTAACAACAACTTACTACAGATTTTAGCAACCTCATTATACAATTTTTTTCATTTCCTTATTAAGTCAAGCTGTCCCACGTTTTCATTTAAAGGAAAAATTTTATGGCCTCTCTTGGCATATCTGAATTGCCAGCACCACTGCTCTTGCACTTTGGAGCCATCACTATATAAAATAAGGGTTACTTGAATGTGGGGCTGTGCTAGTGCAAAGATCTGATAACTAAGATGGCTACTAAGTGAGAAAGGAGCAAGTAGTATATATAGCATGGATACACTGGACAGGGGCATAATTCACTTCCTAGGCAAGATGCAGCAGGACAGGGAGAGATTCCATCACACTATTCAAGGTAGCGTATAATTTAAAGCTTATGAATTGTTTACTTCTGGAAATTTACATATACTATTGCAGATCATGGTTGGCCATGGATAAATGAAACCATGAAAAGTGAAGTCTCAGATAAGGGTGACCCTATAGTAATCAATCATTCTTGGTATGAAATATCCCCTGTTAAAATTGCTATGTGGTTTCTTGCTCAAGATGGGGGTCTATGAGCCGAGTGCAGTGGCGCACGCCTGTAATCCCAGTGGCTTGGAAGGCAGAGGCAGGAGTATTGCAAGTTCGAGACCAGAGGCAGTCTGTGTAACTTAGCAACACCCTATCTCAAAAAGTTCTGCAGTCTGTGGCATCCGATCCTGTCAGATCTCGGAAGCAAAGCAGGGTCGGGCCTGGTTAGTACTTGGATGGGAGACCACCTGGGAACACCAGAAGCTGTAGGCTTGGGAGAAGGACCTGGCAAGCCCTCCCAAAAATCAATCTGCCATTGAAAACCCTATGAACAGCAGAGAAGCACTGACAATAGTGCTTCCCCTGTGGTACAGAGGGTCGCTATGAGTCGGATACTGACTCCACGGCACCTAACAACAACAACAACATCTCAAAAAGTTTTTAAAAAATGGGCTGGGGGTGCAGCTCAGTGGTCCAGCACTTGCAAAGCATGCAAACACAAGGCCCTGGGTTCAACCCCCAGTACCAAAAAAAAAAAAAAAATGGGGTCTATGACTGATACAGTCCCTACAGATGAGATGTGAGAAGCAGTTTAATCATACTGTTGAACTTGAGTAGTATTAAGCACTTGCCAAAGGGAAAGAAAGCACTAGTAATCATGGCATGCAGGGACACCACAATTAACCAAATCATCACCTGTGGTTGACTGTGCTAAAGCATTAATGGAAACAAGAGCCTTAAAAGCCCCAGTGGCTACTGCACTTGGGTCATCACCGTATCCTTGGTGTGGAATGGCTGCTCCAGATCAAATTGAAACTTTAAAAAGAGAAAATGATTAGGTCAGCTCCTTTAACTTGCTCAACTCATGATCTGAAGACAAGAAACTTTCCACACTGCCTCTAAATGAACTTTTCATGTTTTATAGCATCAGGGCTGATGTTGGTGAAAATTAAACACAAAATTAATCGTATGAGTTTCTGAATTACACCAGTTAAATTCAATCTTGTGAGGTTTCTTCATGTGAAAGATAGGGCTTGAATGAGAAAGAGTGAGATCCTGAAATTTAGAATGGAAACAACTGGTTGAATCTTGAAAGTGATGTCTTGATTCCCCAAGTTATTCTGAGTCTCTTGATGGTGGGGTGTAACTTCCATTATTCTCCAAAATTCTCTTGTGAGTTGAGCCAAAGTAACTATCAATGGGATTTTTGCTTAATATCATATTTTCACTCAATCTCTTTCTTTTCTCAATCCTACTTCCCAACTCTCTGCCAGCTTACCCTGGGAACATTCCCTAATATCATTTTCATGGGAATTTTCCTTAATCTGGATATGATTCTGGGGAAGACAGACTTAGACAACTTCCTATTTTCATGGTTTTCAGTGATGCTTTAAAGTCCAAAGATTGGAATAACCCTTGATTCTGGCAATGTTCCAAAGCAAAAGACCTCTGGATAAAAATAAAACTTCTAATAATAGTAATGACACTCATATAAGCCACTTCCTTCTATAAACAGAGATATCTAGAAAAGAGAGAAAAAATGAGAACCTTAAAATCAATTTTTCTTCTCCATTCAATCCCTATTAAAGATTCCAGTAGGAATATGAACTGTGTGCTTACATAAATTCTTTCTTTGGATGTGTCTAGAGGCACAACAGTCATATTCAGAATTTGTAGATAAGAAAGAGAAAATCCATCAACACTGTCAAGAAAGAAAAATGCAACAGGATAATCAACTTTAGTTATCCAGTTTGTCAGGGGCTGTTTTCTATCTTAGCACAAATTGCTTACTCAGTCGACATTGAATGAATGAGTTTGCTCCTGACAGCACTGCCTTGTTAGGCCTTAATATCTTCTTAAGGAAATACGTTAAACTGATATTTCTGAGTTCCTATGAAAAGTGGATTATCTCTTATTGTGCAATATAGTTTAAAATATTTAGCCTTCATTTTCTTCTTTTGAAAAAGAAAAAAAATATTGAGCCAGGCGCGCTGGCTCATACCTGTAATCCCAGCGACTTGGGAAGCAGTAGCAGGAGAATCACAAATATGAGGCCGGAAGCAGCCTATGTACCTTAGCAAGACCCTGTCTTAAGATAAAAAATTTAAAAATAGGCTAAGGGTGCAGCCCAGTGGTAGACCCCTTGCAAAAGGATATGCAAAGCACTGGGATCAACCTTTAAGTACTGCAAAAAAAGAAAAGAAAAAATGTCAAACTATTTATAAGTATTAAGTATTTGTAAGCAACAGGTATTTTTTTTTTTTTTGGCTTTTCTCTCATCCCTTCATCTGCCTGTAACACTGAGGGCTTGGTACCTTTAATTTCTATCTCAGCAACAGGTATTTTTAAGACAGAAATTTACTTCCAAAAGAATTTAAATAAATTCCTTCAAGTCATGAGATCTTATTGTGGCTGTTCCCAGTGCTTTATCACCCACCTTTATGTTATGAGTGATTTTTTTTACTAATATAATAATTATTAACACATGTTAATTGTTCAAATTAATGGGTTCACTGTGACATTTGCATACATAAGCAATGTTTTGTATCTTTTGTCAACCAAATGGACTGGAAGCGTTTATGAAATTTTCATGAATTCAAATATCAACCCAGGGCTCACAGAAGCAAAAAAAATCATCTTAATGTTTAAAAGCATCTTTACAGTCAATCCCTTTATTGTTAATTTTACCCCCTCAGAACATCACTCAAGAATAGCTTTGCATGTCCACTGTCCAACCTTCCACTATCTCCCCTACACCCTTCCCATGCTCTGTCCAGTGATCATTATTACACATTCCAATTGACTTTTTAACACAGAACATGTGGCATTTGTTTCTCTGTGCCTGAATTATTTCACTTAACATAATATCCTCCAGTTCCATTCATTTTGCTGCACATGATAAGATAGCATCCTTTTGTGGCTGAATAATATTCCAGTGTGTGTGTGTGTATGTGTGTGTGTGTGTGTGTGTGTGTGTATCACTTTTTTATCTATTCATCTGTTGACATGCATCTAGATTGATTCTGTATCTTAACTACTGTGAATAATGTAGCCATAAACATTGCATGAAGGGATCTCTTTGATAAGCTCACATCATTTCCTTTGGATGTATACCCAGAAGTGGTAGAGTTACATAACAGGTACCCAAACACAGTTAGATAGAAACAATAAGTTTCTGTGGAAACACTGTTCAACAGAATAATTAGATCACTAAAATTCACAATAACCTGTTATATACTTTATAAATGACTAGAAGAGAGGAGTTTGAGGTTCCAACTACAAAATAATAAAGAGATGGAAATGTTAATTAGCCTGACTTGATTAATACATATTGTAGACACTTGCTACAATATCATCCCATGGCTGGGAACCATGGTGCACAAATGTAATCCTAGCACCTCGGGAGACTGAGGCAGAAGGATCCCAAGTTCACGACCAGAGGCAGTCTGCACAATTTATCAATACCCTGTTTCAACAAAGTAGCTAGGGGTGCAGCTCAGGGGTAGAGCACTTTCCTAGTGTGTGCAAGATCCTGGGTTCAAACCCCTAGTCCTGAAAATAAATAAATAAATAAATAAATAAATAAATAAATAAATAAAGTAAAATATCACACTATGATCCATAAATGTATATAATTATTCATGCTAATAAAAAAGTGCCTGGAGCCATACCACCCTGGCATCCGATCCCATCTGATCTCAGAAGCTAAGCTGGGTCAAGCATGGTTAGTCTTCAGAAGGGAGACTGCCTGAAAACACCACATGCTGTAGGCTTAGAGGACCTGGCAACCCATTCCTGAAATAATCTGCCATCAAAAACCCTATGAATAGCAGAGAAGCACTGACATAGCACCAGCCATGGCACAGTGTTGGGTAGTGTTTCATTCTATTATATATAGGGTCACTAAGGGTCAGACCCTACTTGACAGGATCTAACAAAAACATCAAAAAAGTTTTTAGGGTTTGAGATGGAAATGTTAACTACCATATGTGGATATTAGACAACAATATATATTCATTATTAAAACATATAGGTCATGAAAGTAGAAGGGGGCTAAGTAGGAAGAGATAACAGACAAAGAAAGTAGGGAGGGAGCAAGAAGAAAGGATAATGGGAGGAAAGAAAGGAAATATCATGTATGTTGCCCTTTATAGCAAAATTGGGATATACATATATAGATAGATTGTTGTTGTTAGGTGCCATTGAGTTGGTATCTGACTCATAGTGACCCTACATACAATAGGCAAAACAGTATTGTTACTGCTTCTCTGCTATTCATAGGCTTTTCAATGATAGATTGTTTTTTGGGAGTGGGTTGCCGGGTCCTTCTCCCAAGCTTACAGTGCCTGGTGTTCCTAGGCGGTCTCCCAGGTCTCCCAGTACTAACCAGGCCCAACCTTGCTCAGCTCCTGAGATCTGATGGGATCAGATGCCACAACAGTATGGCTGGGAAAATAGATATACTCACAAAAAGACATGCAAGTAAAAGAGAGATTATTGATGGAGAGAGAGGGGGTGGGAGACAGGGGGTCCTGAGAGGGTAGTGGGGAAGTGAACGTGAGCAATGTACAATGCAGCACATATATGGAAATGGCACAATGAGACCCATTAAGTTGTACATTAAAAATTACCAATAAAAATAAAATAAATACAATTTTAAAAGAAATGTTAACTACCCTGATTTGATCATTACACACCATACACATGTAATAAATTATCACACTATACCTTTTAAGTTTGTACAATGAAAATAATTAAAAAGAACAAGTTTGCCTGATATCTTTTGACAGGTTTAACCTTCATACATAAATTTTGAAAGTAAGTAATATAGTTTACAATTGCTTTCTTTACAGGAATCTAATCAATTTAGCGCAGATTATCTCATTCCCACTAAATTTCTTGACAAGATTCAGAATATAAGGCCCTCTTTGATAAAGAAACATTGAGTTAAAATGACTCTCCCTAGACAATGGGGAATGATGGTGTGCTAGTGTACAGAAGAAAAATGACAACCAAATGAAAACCAATTGTTTAAATATGATTCAACTGAATTTAATTTCATTCACACCCAGAATTCAGAAAATGCGTTTTCAGAAATAGTTGATACCATGCAAACTGATAGAAATTAAATTTTATATAAATTACTTGACCACAAAAATGGCCAAGAAGTCTCTATCTTTTGAAATACATTATCCCCTAGCAAAGACAGAGTATCACCTGCCTGCTCTCCACAAGCACCTCCCCTTTTCAGTTATGGTGTATCACTTATGGTGTATCACCATGGCTACAGGTGCCTTTGCTGGCTCAAAAATGGCTATGAGATAAGAGAATAAACAAGGAAATTGCCATAATGCCTTGCAATGCATGTCAAGTGGCATAGCCCAATTAACCCTATGGGTTCAGAAAATTAGCACATTCAAAACACATTTCTCCAAATTTTACACAAAAGCACAATATATCTTTTTATTCCAAAGTAAACTGGAAAAGGAATTATTTACCCCTGGATTATTGATACAGACTTTCAGAGGAAATAAGTATCACAGTGTCCTAAATGCCTTTAAGTTCAAAAGCTAAACTTTCACATAAAGTGTCTCAGAGGGCACAGGACACAAAGATTGTAAAGTCTAAAGTAATACCAGGGATGCTCTTTTTATAGCAACAGTTATACTCACATTTTTAGATGTTTTAAGCTCTTCAAGAATAGTATTTGGTTAAACATTTTTGTCTTTGATCTTGTCTCTTACTCTCCTCTGATATAATACTGTTACCCTAATAGTTTATAATTATATAGACAGGAATAATGAGCATTCAAGTAAACAAGTGATTTGCTTAAGGTCAGAGAACGAGTTAGTGGTTGTTCTCAATATTCCCATTGCCTTCAAGTCCATTCCTCACTGCCCTCCACCTAGCTGTGCCCCCAGAAGCTGGCCTACATGGACCACATAAACTGATTCCTTTTGTCCTCTAGCTTCCAGCTGCATTGAGTCAATGGGAGATAACAGGAAATTGCAAGGCAGGAGAGGAGGAAGGTAATGAAGGTAATTTATTACCTGGCTCCTTTCCTGCTTTACTACAACTTGACAGCAGCTGTTTTCCTCTGCTGGAGTTCCAAAGTGAAGGCAGGAAGTGAAGACCTCAGCTTCCTGTCATGAACCACTTTGCTGCAGTTATGAACAGAACCACCACTCTCTTTGGCTTCTTATAACCATTCCATTTCTTTGCCCCTTCTTGTTAGTAGTAGGAGTGGTTATCTATTGCTGGTAGCCTAGGATACTTTATCATCTTACTCTGAGCAATCTTTATCTCTGCCTGGACCCTCCTAGATATAGAGGTAAAATCAGGATTGGAATCCAGGTGTAATGGTAGTAAGATCAGAATTCTTTCTACTGAAGCACACAATATTCACATGGATTCCCTTCACATCATTTTCATGACTGCCTTTCTTGACAATCATAGTTTAAAACACTTAGCTGGATATTTAGTTTTATACTGAGTTGAGCTGTTTCCATTCTTTCACTTGTGAATCTCATTCCCTAGATACATTATATGCTACATGAATATCTTTTAAATGAATTCTTTGTTATCCTTAATGTGACTAGCACAATCAAGAATATGTAGGATATAATTTTAAAAGATGCTTATTGAAATTTTTCACTTCTAAAATGGTAATGTAAGGAATCCAGGGACTGGTATGCCATAAAATCATAACTGGCAAAATTTATACTTACAAGAATTTAAAGTCTTTGGAAATTGTTCTAAGGGCATATACCAGCATTTATTCAGGAAAAACTCATTTTAAATATCTGCTAAACTTTAGAAAGACTAGTGAGAGTCTGAGGCACTTGAACAATGACTTATTCTATCCCTTCCCTGTGGGCCACTCCAGTGTAACAGAAGCTTAATTCTGGGTGACTGTGGCCGCAAAGTCAAAGCTCCTTCTTTCTTCTGTTCCCAATGAAGGGAAACAGTATCTCACTGGAAGGGGCACACCACCAGCATTTCTCAACACTTCCAACTCTGAGTTATAGGACTACATTCCTGATAAGTGCAACAAGAAGTAGTGAATTCCTTTCTTCCACCCAGCCCCAACTCATACTCACAGGTGTGGCAGGTTGAGAAAAGTAGGTCCCTGATTACCCTCAGACTTGCTTGTTCAAAGGGAATTTTCCAGTTACTAAGGGAAAAAAAAACTACAACTGATATTGTAATGTTGTACTTAATGGTAAAAGACTGAATTATTTTTCCATGAGATTGGAAACAAAGCAAGGATACTTGCATTATGATCATTACTTCTCATTCCACATTCTACTAGAGGGCTGAGCCATTGTAATTAGGCAAGAAATAGAAACAAAAGACATAAATGTCTGAAAGAAGGGCAATAAAATTTCCCTAGTTGGAGAAAATGTGATTTTATGTGTGGAAAAAATACAAAGGAATCTATAAAACAACTGGACAAATAATTTGAACTGGCATTTTATAAATGAACATATTAAAATGGCTAATAAGCACATGAAAAATTATTCAACATCATTAGTAAGTAGGGAAATGCAAATTAAAATCATGCTAACATACCACTTGAAACCCATTAAATAGGCTAAAGCTTAAAACTGGACCACAACAAGTGATAATGGAGCAATGAAAAATACATACATCACTGGGAAAATAGAAGTGAACAACTACTTTGGAAAGCAATTTGTCAAACCTCTGAAAATTTTTTCAGCACTAGGGAGTTCAACCTAGGGCCTAAGCAAGCATTCTACCACTGAAGAGCACCTCTAGCCCTGTTTTTTCATTTTTTATTTTGCGATAGGGTCTTCTTACTAAGTTGTGCAGGCTGCCTTTGGCCTCAAACTTGTGATCTTCCTGCCTCCCAAGTTACTAGGATTACAGGTACACACCATGATGCCCAGTTATGACTTGATTAAAAAAAAAAAGAAAGAAAAGAAAGCATTTTACTTACACTAGAATTTAAATGAGAACTTAGGAAACAAACAGATCTTTGTTTGGAGAAGGAGAATAGAGAACACTCTATTTCTCATTCATCTTTTGGAATAAAATTCCTAATGAGCTAAAAATGGTCAATGATAAGAATGCACCTTTCATTGGCTAACTGGAAGTGCAGGCAGTGCATTTCACTTTCCAAATAAGAGAAGCGTCTCAATTCCCCTACAAGTGTCTGAGTTTGCCACAACTGATTCTCAAGGGTATTATGTCAGTGTTTGATTAGATAGGCAGGCCTATGAAAGAAACTAGTAACCTAAAAATTCTAAATCCAGGTGATATACCTATAATCTCAGCACTTGAGAGCCTGAAGGCAGAAGATCACAAATTCAAGGTCAACCTGGGAACATAACAAGAGCCTGTTGGGAAAAAAAATGATCTAAATTCGGAATTTGTAGAAGTTAATTCTAGATTTATGTTTAAAGGAAAAATGTTTACATGGGGGTCCAAGAGGTATATTCCTAGTTACCATTCACAAATCATTTTAGAACATTTTTGCTTGAATTAAGAATAAAAGTTATAAATTTTGTTGTTGCCCTTATTTCAAGTACTGTGTTCTACTTCATTCATGAACTATCAAAATGTTTCGACACTTTAAATTCTGTCTCCCTGAGTTTTTTGAGCACCCAAAAGGGCCTAAATGTATGAGTTAATATGCAATCTGGAAGGCAGAAGCAGGAGGAGAGAGAGTTCAAGGCCAGAGGCAGTCTGTGGAATTTAGTAACTACTTGTCTCAAAATAAAATATAAAAAAGGGGCTAGGGGGGTGTAGCTCAATTGTAGAGCACTTGCAAAGTATGTGCAAAGCCCTGGGTTCAACACCCTGGTACTATCAAAAAAAGAAAAGAAAAGAATACATATATATATGCATATATATAAGTAATTTATGCCAGATATGTATATATGTATATATATATATATATATATATATATAGAGAGAGAGAGAGAGAGAGACAGAGACAGAGACAGAGACAGAGAGAGAGAGAGACAGAGACAGAGACAGAGACAGAGACATATAGTCTGTCAGCTTACTGTGCTGTGGAGGCTTGCATGTTGCTGTGATGCTGAAAGCTATGCCACTGATATTTCAGATACCATCAGGGCCACTCATGCTGGACAGATTTCAGCTCAGCTTCCAGATTAAGACAGACTAGGGAGAAGGACCCAGCAGCCCATTCCCAAAACAATTAGTCATTGAAAACCCTATGAATAGCAGAAAAACCCCATCAGATATAGTGCTAGAAAATGAGCCCCCAGGCTGGAAGACATTCAAGAGACCACTGGGATGGAGTTGCCTCTTCAAGTAGTTGTTGTTCTTAGGTGCTGGCAAGTTGGTCCAACTCATAGAGACCCTATATACTTATTCATAGGGTTTTCAATAGCTGATTGCTTTGGGAGTGGGCTGGCAGGTCCTTCTCTCATTTTTACCATGCTGGGGATTGAACCTAGGGCCTCAGAGAGCACACAACAGGGCTCTACCAACTGAGCTAAACCCCAGCCCAAAGTAGTAGTTGTTGTTGTTAGGTGATATAGGGTCAGGTCTGACTTACAGCAACCCCATGTAAAACAAAATGAAACACTCCTGAACACTGTACCATGCCCAACACCATGTCAGAGCTTCTCTGCTATTCCAAGGGTTTTCAATTGCTGCTTGTTCTAAGTTTCAGGAGTGGGTTTCCAGGTCCTGCTCCCATTTTTGTGGTGCTGGGGATGGAACCCAGGGCCTCAGAGCACACAGAGCAGCACTCTACTAGCTGAGCTAAACCCTAACCACAGCCCAAAGTAGCATTGACCTTAATGACAGGAATTAATTAAAACCTATGGGACTCCCTTTTGCTGATGTGGCACAACTCAAAATGAAAAGTAGTATAGTGACTGCAACAGCTCAAACATAAAAAGATGGTGCACATGGCACAGTGTTGGGTAGAGCTTCATTCTGCTGTATTTAGGGTCACTATGAGTCGGATCCAACTTGGTAACACCTAACAACAACATAGAGAGAGGTTTAAAAATGATGTATATAAGGTAAAATAGTTCTAAATTCTCTTGGAAAATAGGTAAACAATGTTATCTAATATTCCTTTAAGCTATGGTGTCCCCAATCTTATCATTGGTCATTACTCTTAACAATGATATTGGATTTTGAAATACTGAAATTAGGGGTAGTTTTTACCTTTCCATCATGAGCCTGAAAATGTCTTCTAGATATGATCTGCACTGTCATAACAAAGAGAGAGCCCAAGAAGACCCATGCAATACTATAACAAACATTTTAGGATTTGGCATCAGATGAAATACAATTAAGTTTAAAATTAAGTCCTTTGCTTTTTGGGTTTTGTTTGTTTGGTTAGTTTCTTACACTTAATGTCCTTTCCCTATAGCTGTCACCTTTCATCCAAACATAGAAACACCTCCTTCTCCTTCACTAACACTAAGCACTGCTATTATATGCAATAAATTTCAAGTCTGAAGTTTAGAAGTATGATGGTTAATCTCAATTGTCAACTTAACCAAGAATCACCTAGCAGATCAGTAAAGCACACCTGTGGGTGTGTCTCTGAGGGCATTTCCAGAGATGATTACGTCATGAAGGCTCCAAAATAATGAATAGATTAATTCTTTGATAGCTTCATAATAGGATGTCATTACTGGGAAGTGGCAAAAAGTAGGAGGGGTGGGGCCTACGAGGAGGAAGTAGGTTACTGGGAGAATGTCCTGCAACTATATCATATCTCAGCTCCTTCCTTTATTTCCTGTCTCTACTACCTGTCCGCCATGATGGGAACTGCTTTGCATCAACACATCTTCCCTACCATGATGGACTGATACCTCTGAAACCATGATCCAAAAGGAATAATTCCTCCTCATAAGTAATTTATGCCAGATATGTTGGTCAAGGTGATACCAAGTCTGACACAAGAAGCATTTATGAATATATTCTCATATGCAAACACCAAAATGGCTAATACCATAAGCATCATCTAAAAAATACTCTTGATTGTTATTAACTTTGATCTAGTATTTTTCCTAAAGACTCAATTAACAATAGATTGGTTAATTCTCACTCCATGACTGCTCTGTGATATTATACTGGTACCATTACTCTCTTCCTTTTTATAAAAAGGAGCAGAGAAATTATAAAACTCCACTTTGTAGCAAAAATAATATCCTAGTCTATGGATCCCTTCATTAAATGGACTTCAGTGCAATTATACTATTTATTCACACAGCAAGTATTTGTGGATGGACTATTTATTCACACAAAAAGTATTTGTGGATGGACAGAGTACTAGGTTTAGGTTTTAGGAAAAATTGTAAATAAAATAGTCATGATTCCTGTCCTTATGGAATAAGTAGTTCAATGAATATAGTCACTAAAAATAAAGCTCAGAAGACCTTCAAAATCATAAAAAAGTCCCTCATTTTGCCAGGCTCACACATGTCCAGGATGGCTGTTCTCTGCCTCCTCTGGCCACCCCTGCTTTGGGCACAGAGCCACAATCACCCCAGCTGTCAGCTCCAGCGGTTTGTGGAAGCGTGTTCTCCTCTGTCTGAGTAACTCAGGGGGTGTAAACTTGATGCTGAATCCTGAGCCTGTGAAAAACCTTCTTAATTACATCTGAGAAAAAGATATTGAATCAGTGCTTTACATTACTTCTCAATACTTACTGTGAAGCTGAAATATACCTACAGGTGAGAAAGAAGTCAAAGTAAAAACCAAAGTGTGCTTTGAAGAATTACCAAGGGCCACCGTGCTCTAATAATATATAGAGGGGGAAAAAACTAAAGAAAAAACTTTCCAAATTTAGAGAAAACATCTCAGTGAGTAATTGGTGACTTAAATATCTGTATAAAGCCATAGCTTTAATATTAAAATTCTAAGGAATTTTAGAGACTTAAAACAGTAAATCCATGTCATGATCCATAACACATGGTAAAATGGAGTTTACATTAGAACCAAAAAGAAAATAAATAAATAAAAATCTTCTCATCTAACCACTGAAGACTGAATAAGTGAAATCACTTGCTACAGGCCATACAAGGGGGTGACTAAACACAGATTTGGGTCTTCATTATGAAGGACTTAATCTCATCTCTGATGCTTTATAATTGTGTCTCTACAATCTCCAAATACACTGGCACAGAGATCTCTCTAGAACTCATTCACACTCTGCCCTAGTAGTAGCAGTACTGCAGCACCAGCATAGTAACAACAGCAGTACCAGCAGTAATAGCCAACTTGGCATGTATTTGAGAGCTTACTGGTCCCACGAATTTGCAATGCATTGATTCATTCAATCATCACAACTCTTCAAGGTAGATATTAGGGAGCCCCCTTACAGATGAGGAATCTGAGGTTCACAGAGGTAAAGTGACTTGCCAAGGTCCTTCAAAGGTAGTAATTCTGAGAGAGGACACTCAAATCTATTCAGGTCTTTCTCACAACAAAGTCAATATTCCAATCTCTACACTAACATTATACAGAATATAGTTAGTGGAAGATTTCTCTGGGCTTCTGATCAGGATATAGTGAAACTGAAAAAAGAGAGGTAACATAGTTTTACAATATAAGAAGCTTCATTACAAGCTCCCAAAATCTTTGGAAGGTGGAAAATCATAGCATCTCGTTGGGTATTTCACTAGCTTGTGAGTTTGATAAGCGCTTTTGAAACTCATATACTTCTGTACTTTTACTTCTCTATGTGTATGTCTTCCTTAACCACAGTATTCTCTCTGAGAGCCTTACCTACCACAACAGTGCAGATAATGACCATTTCTACAAACTTAGTCCTTGTCTCTTGCTTTTCCAACTACCTGCACCATATGTTCATCTGACTGGCCCACTAGAAATTCAAATTTACATTTACTCCAAAAATTCAACTTTCTCATTCCCCACAATGTTTGTAGCTACACTGTCATTCTCTCAGTCAGCTGGGATCAAAATTTTGAAACCTCTTGAAAAAAATGAGGCTTGAATTAATTTTTAATATTTGTTGTTAGGTGTGATCAACTTGGATCTGACTTGTAGCAACCCTATGTACAACAGAACAAAACACTCCCTGATTGTGTGCACATGATATTATTCATGTTTAAGCTCATTGTTGCAAGTACTGTGTCAATTCATCCAGTTGAGGTACTTCCTTTTTTTCATTGACCTGCCACTCTCCCAAACATGATGTCCTTCTCCAAGGATTGCTCCTTCCTAACTATATGTCCAAAATACATCATATGCAGTTTAGCCATCCTTGCTTCCAAGGAATACTCTGGTTGCATTTCTTCTAGAATGGAACTGTTGGTTCTTTTGACAGTCTATGGTATATTCAACAATTGTCTCCAGCACCATAATCCAAAAGCATCAATTCTTCTCCTATCTCCCTTATTCTACATCCAGCTTTCACAACCATATGGTACAACTGAAAACACTTTCATTTGTCTGTCAATTTTTAATAGAAATCTACTAAAATCACTCAACATTAATTCAACCAGTATTCGCTGAGTATATACCATAATCCAGGTATTCTAGCAGGCTGCAGATGCAATGGTGCACCAAACAAAGTAGGTATATTTATGGATACTGCATTCTAGTGGAGAGGCAACACAACAAATGAATCCACAAGTACATATGGGTACTGGCTTGTGATAAGTACCACAGAGAGAAATAGAGCCATGAAAGAAGATATGCCAGATGTAACAAGGTATTCACCTAAATCCATATTCTCTTCTTAATTCTGAGCACTCTGCCAAATAACATTTCTGAGTCTCCCTTGCAGTTAGACTTAGCTATGTGATTAGATTCTAATAAATGGAATGCAATTAGAAGTGGAATGTGCCATTTATAGGCCAAACCTCTGAAAAACAGAAGCATCCTTATGGCTGTTATAGACTTTTGATGGATAAATACTCCCTCTCAAGATCCTTGTTCAGGTTGGGGGAATATAACTAGAATGCCAGTACTTGGAAGGCTGAGACAGGAAGATTACAAGTTCAATGTCATCTTGGGCTACATAGCAAGTTCCAAGCCAGCTTGGGGTACATAGTATGACCCTGTGTCAAAAAACAAGATAAAAAGATCCTCGTCCTTGTTTCCTAATTAAATTTATTACATATGTATTATATTTTGTCCAAGACAGTTTTGAGATGGTCATATGTGAGGTATTACATTAATCTATTACTTTAATATATTTTGCTAATATTTACCTATCCTTGCGTTCTTAAAGTCCACTTGCTCATTGTAGCACAAACTCCTAATTGTCCAACAAAATTTATTCTCCCCTACACCCATGGTAATAGAGGGAAGCTGAGATTATGGCTGCCACCTTATAGAGATTACAGTGCTATCAAATGTTTAACAATTTGCCCTGGGGCTAGAGGGGCCCTGATTTGTAGCATGTAACAATTTCTATACTGTAAGTAAGTGTTGATATCATGACCAATTTCCAACTACCAGTGCAATGATACTACCAAACACATAATTGAAAGAGATGTCTTCAGAGTGCTACTATCTACAGACCATATTTCCCAAACCAACTAACAATTAAATGTGACCACATGACGAGATTTTTTCAGTAAAATGAGAAGGAAATGGATGTGTTCAAGTTCTAATTCTTTAAAATAGTAACAGAACGTTGTCCATGTTCTCTTTTTCCCTTCTCTGTCACCTAGAACCCATAGTAACCCACAAGAAGTCTGATTGTAACCAACATCAAACTTAGAGCCTTTTAGACTAAGACAGCAAAGTAAACTTGGTTTAATCTTAGAAGCTGCTTGCTTTACATAGTTCCTTACTGATAGTATCTTTGTGTGGAACAGATTGTAAGAAATTTGGAACATTTCATCATTTTAACTAAGAAAGGTAATAACTAGTTCAAGATTTTTGATTTCACAAAATCCTTAAAAATACAAGGCACTCTTCCATTTCCATAACTATGGAAATACCAAGAAATTAAGGCTGTTGTTTTTATGTGCTGTCCAGTTGGTGTCTGACTCATAGTGACCCTACATGAAACAGGCAAAACACTATTATCATGCTTCTCTGCTATTCATAGGGTTTTCAATGGCTGATTGATTTTTGGGAGTGGGTCGTCGGAAACTTCTCCCAAGCCTACAGCACCTGGTGTTCCCAGGCAGTCTCCTATCCAAGTACCTATCAGGCCCCACCCTCCTCAGCTTCCAAGGTCTGATGGGACTGGATGCCACAGTGGTACAGCTACAGAGCAAGGCTTATACATTTTTTTTTTGTATCTGCTGCCTCCCATACTCATGAACTGCCCTGATCCTACTAAATTTCTTCTGCAGTACGTCTGTCCTTCCTTTGCCTTCTCCCAAGACTACTGTGAGGATCTGCAAACAGGTCTTCTTCCTCTGTTCCAGTGTCTCTCCAAGTAATGTTACCCTGCTACCATAGCTCTAATGATACATATAACTTTTTTGCTAATAGCATTTGTAAGGACTTTCATTGACTAATATCTAAATATCACACTCTAAGTGTCAAATATAGAACTCTAAAATATTTAGTTAATAGTCATATTAACTAGTTTCCTTGTAGGCATATGGATGTCCGACCATTTCAAAAGGTTGCATATGATCAGAAATGAATGGTATTGAAGGAAGAAGTGGAAGCTTCCTTGAAGGAATTGGCAAAAACACAAGGCTCTAATAAATAGATGTAGCACTAGAGGTGCTAATTTATTTATGCCAAGAGAAAACAGCTACCTGGCCAACTAACTCTAAGAAACCCATATTTGTGCCTATTCCCAACAAAGGGGATCCAACTGAATGTGGAAACTATCAAATAATATCATTAATATCACACGCAAGCAAAATTTTGCTAAAGATCATTCAAAAGTGACTACGTCAATATATAAATAGACTACAGCAATATATAGGTAGGTAGGTAGGTAGGTAGGTAGGTAGGTAGGTAGGTAGGTAGGTAGGTAGAGAGAGAGAGAGAGAGATAAACTGCTGGAAAGTCAAGTCAGATTCAGAAGGTGGGAATGAGGGACATCGTTGCTGTTGTCAGATGGATATTAGCTTAAAGCAGAGAATAACAGAAAGATGTCTGTGTTTTATTGACTATGCAAAGGCATTTGACTGTATAGATCATAATACATTATGGATAACATTACAAAGAATGTAAATACCAGAGCACATATATGAAGAAGAATGCAGCATCAGGATTAGAGGAAGACTCCATTATGCAGATGACACAACTTTATTTGCTGAAAATGAAGAGAATTTCAAACATTTACTGATAAAGATCAAGAACACAGCCTTCAGTATGGATTGCACCTCAACATCAACAGAATAAAAGTCCTTGCAACTGGGTCAGTAAGCAACTTCATGGTAAATGGAGAAAAGATTGAGGTTGTCCAAGATTTTGCTTTACTTGATTCTACAGTCAACACCCATGGAAGCAGCAGTCAAGAAATCAAAAGACACATTGCCTTGGAAAAAGCTGTGCCAAAAGACCTCTTTAAAGGGTTGAAAAGTAAAGATGTCACACCTGATTCATGTCATGGTATTGTCAGTCACATCATATGGTTGTGAAAGCTAGATGTTGAATAAGGGAGACAGGAGAAGAATTGATGCTTTTGAATTATGCTGTGGAGATGAATATTGACTATACTATGGACTGCCAAAAGAACCAATAGATTTTTCCTAGAAGAGGTACAACCAGAGTGCTCCTTGGAAGCAAGGATGTCTAAACTGCATCTTACATATTTTATATATGTAGTCAGGAGGGACAAATCCCTGGAGAAGAACATCATGTTTGGGAGAGTGGCAGGTCGACATATAAAAGAAAGCACTTCAACTAGATGGGCTGACACAGTGTCTGCAACAATGGGCTTAAACATAAATATTGTGTGCCTGGCCCAGAATTGGGGAATGTTTTATTCTGTTGTACATAGGGTCACTATCAGCCAGATTCAACTCAATGACACCTAACAATAACACAAAATACCTGTAAGTCCAAGGAAATGCTTTCCCAAATGGAAGCTTTACTTATACCTTTCTATTCCCCTACGATACTGTCAACCTAAGTAAAGCAATCAAAGAGAGTGACTCTCCAAAGAATAATGGCATTTAATTAGAGAATAGCAGAGTATTGCAATGGAAATTCATGTGCCACCATAAACTATGGGTATATTTAAAGTGGTTGAGGCAAGGGGAAATTTTTAAAGACAAAAGTGACTGTTCCGTCAGATATTTGGAAACAATAATCTTTGGCCACAATGATTAATAACAAAAGTGGCATCAGTCCAAGGTTGAATACACAGTTACTAGGCAGATGTCCTTGGCCTGCAGAAGTATGTTTTACATAAGGCTACAGTGACCTCTGTGCAAGCTGTCATTCTATCACAGTCTTTTGTGATAGTTACTACCAGGCAAGATGTTTAAGAACCCTTCCTTCAGAATCCTCTTGGCTTTATTTTATTTTATTTTAATTGTTTTGTTTACATTTGACATAGGCTACTCCATTTTGGTTCTGACCACCATCCCATTTATTTCACAATGTCCTTGCCTACCTCTGTCTACAAATCTCAAAATCCTAGATAAAATGCTCTCCTAGCCATGAAGAAGTCTTGCATAAACATTCGGTCTCTTCTGAAATCTTGTGGTTCTATCTATCTATCTATCTATCTATCTATCTATCTATCTACCTCTTCTGGCAGTTTTTAATGTGTTACTTTGTATTTCAGCCTTTGGTGTATGACTTCTGCTTTTATACAGCTGAATTAAGCTGACTTGAGTCTTGTTGTAGTTGACACACCCTAATATTGTACTTGGCCTGGGGTTTAGCTCAGTTGCTAGAGTGCTGTTCTGTGCTCTCGGAGGTCCTGGATTCAATCCCCAGCACCACAAAAATGGGAGAAGAACATGGCAATCCATTCCCAAAAACAATCCCAAAACAATTTGCCATTGAAAACCTCCTGAATAACAGAGAAGCATAGTGCCAGGCATTACAGTGTTGAGGAATGTTTTGTTCTATTGTACATAGGGTTGCTATGAGTAGGACCCAACTCAAAAGCACCTAACAACAACAACAATATTGTGCTTGTTGTAGACATTCAATAACTCAGTTATTAATTCATGTAAATTTTTTTCATCAAGCAGGGAAGAAAATCACCACCATTGCCACCTCCAACCACTACCATGGATTGCTCTAGTTAGACTAGAAACTCTGCCTAAGAAATTGATCCAGAATATGTTTTCATAAAATTCAAATTTCATAGCTTCTGGCAGGTTTATTTATAGCATTAAAGGTAACTCAGGGCTAATAGTCAATTTAGTTAAATTTAGCATAGCACATTGGAGTTTTCAGATATGCAAATGATAGCTGTTTCTGAAAGAATTTTTACCTATGGCTGTATTTTAATGGCTCTTTGTCATTCCAAACATTTCTGTGTTATCTTTCACTAGCAGAGTAAAATTGTTTCCAACCCCTAAGGTTTTAGATCACTGGGCTTTGTCCACTCCTTTCAATCTGTCTTTCCAAAGTAGCCAATAATTTCCTGAGTTCATCTCTTTCTTGCAGTATCTTTTTAATGACAGCCAGCTACAACCAATACACTCTCCTAACATGCTGCTTCCAACCTTCTACCCTGGAGCTGCAGATTCAGTAAACACAAGATTGCCTTTATGTTTTCTCTGGGAGGTGATTTTATCAAACATATTGTCACTGAAAAGATGGAAGTCCAGTTTTTCTGCCTGTGACATCAGTTTTCTCCCCACTCAAGTGCTAAGCCAATGTCACATTTCTTAGGTTACAGGAGCACACTACCTTAATAATATGGGAATTAATACCTTAAAACCAACACTGGTTGCTTTCCATGGTCTGAATGTGCACCCCAAAAGTTCATGTGTTGGAAACTTAGTTCTTAAATTCATGTTAACAGTATTTGGAGACCTTGCCTTTGGCAGATAATTAGGATTAGGTGAGGTCGGGAGGGTGGGTCTCCCATAATGGCTTTATAAGAAGAAGAAGCAAGTATAATGACTCTGTCTTACCACAGAGTATCTTCCACCATGTTGTGATGCAGCAAGAAGGCCCCTGCAAGACACCAGGTCATGCTGTTAGACTTCGCAACCTCTAGAACTCTGGGCAAAATAAGCGTCTATACTTTATAAATTACCTGCTCTTGGATATTTTGTTATAGTAACAGGAAGTGGACTAAGACACTGTTCTAAACTATAAATTTCAAAACTCACTAGAAAAAGGAAATTGGTCACTCCATTTGTTGCCAAGAGAGAATTCTATCCCATGTTATCACTTAGAGCCCAGACAGATAGATGCTCTGCTATTTTCTACATATGGCTTACATGTCTTCCAAGATTGCCCTGGGTATTGTCATCTCCTGGAATACAGGAAAGAGGATACAGAGAATTATGTAGAAGAGTTTATGGATTGAGACTAAAACTTATACATATAATTTCTCTCTGTACAGTCTATCAGCCTGAACTCTATTATGTAGCCTTAAATAACTGCTGCCAAAACTTAAAAATGTATTCTGGCCATAGCTCAGAAAGAAGAGGAGCCAAATTACAGAATCTATCACCTTTGTCATTGATATGGTGACTCACAGACTTGTAATAGAATTTATAATTTAGTGACTTAAGAAGCAATATCATATATTGGAAAGTGTGTGGCCTTTGACATCAGACAGATCTAAATTTAAACCTAAGTTCAGCCATTTACTATAATGTGACCTTGATTAATTTTATTAACCTAAGACTTAATTTTCTCATCTGCAAAATGGAGTAGCCACTCCCACTTTATAGGGATGTGACGAAAAGTAAATGAAATATGTTTAAGAGTTTAACAAATTGTCTGCCACAATGGAAATGTTCCAAAAATATAAACTACTATTTATATCAGAATTATGGAAAGAATTTTATAAGGAATCAGAAGTACAACTTAATATCAGTTTTACTTTCTTGGTTTAAGCTAAAGTTTCTAACTTAAAATTGATATTTGTGAAACTTCTATTTATAAGATAATTCCTTCCTACCATGAAGGAATGATGAGTGCCCCAAGCTAGTGGAAGAGAATTTGAAAAACCTTATATAAAGATAAATGTTCCTTCAGAGATGTTCAAAGAACAAAATAATAAACTCTTAGAAGATACTAGCTTTACTGGGCATGGGAGCACATGCCTGTAACCTCAGCACTTGGAAGGGGGAGGCAGGAGGATCACAAGTTGGAGGACAGCCTGGGCTACCTCACAAGACTCTGTCTTAGAAAAACCAAGGGCTAAGGATATATTCCAATGGTATAGCATTTGCCTAGCATGCTCAAGGCCCTGGGTTCAATCCCTAGCAGCACAAAAAAAAAAAAAAAAAACCACCTTGCATAAGGATCAGGCTGCATAACTTTAAACTTTATAGTAGTTACCCCAAAGATAATAAGCTCATTTCTGCCTACATAGAGTTGACAGGGTTTATTATCTTGCTTATCTCAAGATAAAACTATTTTATTGCCTAACTTGAAAGCATTTTTATCTCCCATTTGCAGATAGAAAATTGCTGCCTATGAGCAAAAACAGGCGTCAAACACAACATATTCAGTGTGACCAAAGCTTCAGGGTTCTTCATAAATCACAAGAAAAGGTTCAAGGCACAAAACTAGCCTATGATCACACCCTGCCCAGGAATAGGTGCCACTTCTTTGCAACAAAGCAATAAGCCAGCAATATTGTTCTACTTCATTTTGCCATTTAACTCAACTTCTTCATTTGGTCAGAAATACCTCCAAAAAACCCAAACCCAATAAAACCACAAAAAAATAATAGAATGTTCCAAGCAAACAGAATGTGATACGAATGGGGTGTATGCGGTGGCGGGGGAGGGGGGGAGGAGGGGGAGTGTAAGGAGTAATAAGGAAAGAGCTTCCTGTGAAACAAATCCAAATTATTGATTTAAAAGTAAACTCACTTGCAATGGGGAATTATATCCACTTTAAGTGCTATGGCTATTTGCAGTTTTATTTGTCTTGAAATTTCAGGAAGAGCATTCCCTAGTATACCCTATTCCTCTTTCCAGTCTGTATTCTGGGCCCACATTTAATTCTTGGTTGTCTTAAGGATATTTACTCATGCAAGAAACTGGTTTTGCTGCATTTGGCAGAAAAAATTGAGGTGGGCATGCAAGTACAAAGGAGGCAGATGACATGGTAGCACTTGCCTTCCAACTCTGTGTTGGTGATGATAGTTACGGCATGTTACTAACTTCATGAACTTGTTCTATGAACTCATGAAGGTCATAGGTTTTTGTTTGGTTGGTTGGTTGGGTTTTTGTTTGCTTATTTGTTTTTGGTTTGAGTTTTATTTTTTTCCTCCCTCCTACTTCCTTCTTTTTGCTCTAAGAATCCCAGTTGATAATCAGGATACCCTACAGAAAATAATTGTCTCCAGACTGATTTTACAATATCAAATGTCTACATTAACAATGAGAACTGATATTGAGACAATGTCCCAGCTAAAATGGGAAATGTTCCTAAACAGGTAATGACCATGAATTCATCCTGGTCACATAAAGTAAGGAAAATCAGGGCACATAGTGGGGTGAGCCTAGCCCAGTGCAGTACAGGGCAGGAAAGGCTTAATCTAATTTTCATACTAGAAGTGTCAAGCAAGCTAATGTCAGGCCCAAGATCAACAATTTGGTAGTGAAGAAGACCTTCACTAAGATTGGTTAGACCCCCAAAGCACTTCTATCAAAGGAGATGTACACAGTGAGCACACAAGTGCACACACACACACACACACACACACACACACACACCATGCCAAGGCGGAGATTCAGATGCTCTGGAGATGCTTGGACCCGTTGGACAAGACAGAGATCACTGAAATATTTCAGGCCAATACTGGCAAGCCAGAAACCTTTCTCTGAGATACCAGCGACACTGGGCAGCTACCTGCAAAGTACACAATTAGACTCACCAGAAGGCCAGCTGAGCACAACTGTGACTGCCTGGTAAGTCACCCATGGAGACAGCCTTATACTCTGGCACCTGCAGAACTGGCCAGGGGGCTGTCCACGCTGTGGAAGTCACTGAGGATGAGAGTCACTGGGTGCCCTGCACGTGGGCCTAGGCCACAGGTCAGGAAAGGGAAGAAAAGGAAAGGACAAGAGAAGCAGAGAGAGGAGCATCACCTTCCTTCTGCAGCGAACTCAGCAGCAGGCAGAGTGGAAATGTTTCATGTCCAGCTCCACCAGCACAGGCAGGGCAGAGAAGGGTGGACGGGGAGCTAAGAACCAGTACACTGATAACTGGCACTGTTAGTTACTCAGCCAGCATGGTGATGCTTGTTTTTGCCTACTAGTCTCAGGCAGAAGGAATACAACAACAATCACAGCCTGAAGTTCAGTGGGACTTTTACTGTGTCCCCTAGTGGTTGCATTCACTTTCCAACAACAAAGACCCTGAGCCTGCAGTGACCCTCATTACAGAAGTAGAAAATGCAAATTTCCCAAGTGAGTCATTGAGGATGATGACAAGTGGGACCAATCCCAGTTCCACCCCTTGATTCCCTGACCGTATATTCTACCCATTAAGAGCATGGCACCAAACAACAGTCTTCCTTGGAGGCATACGATGTATCCTAGAAAACAGTATCCATCTTCTAAGGTGATCATCTCCAAGCTGGCATCTCATGTGGAAATGATTCCCTTTGAGTTCTCTCTGTTAGGTCAGGAGACCTGAACCCCTAAGAACTCCCCTAAGGTGGCAGACCCATGAATTTTCATAGGTTTATCACTCTCCTTCTGGAGCAATGTGTGTTATTCAGTACTTGTCACTCCTTGCTCATCTGGTTAAATCACCATGCCATTGATTCAGCAGACGAATGTGACTCACTACAGAATGTCCAGATGATGCCAATCCCTTTGGACTATATCATGACTAAAGGTGGAAAGGGCTGGGATTTAGCTCAGTTGGTAGAGTGATGCGCTGCAGTCTCTGAGGTCCTGAGTTCAATTCCCAGCACCACAAAAATGGGAGAAGCACCTGGCAATCCACTCCCAAGGCAATACCGAAACAGTCTGCCATTGAAGACCCTATGAGGGTCGCTATGAGTTGGATACCGACTGGACAGCACCTAACAACAACAACAATAAAGGTGGAAAAGTTAAAACAGATGTGGGTTAAGACTATAAATACATATTGTTTTCTGTTTTGTGTGAATGAAAGCTGTTTCTGAGCCTCCTTTCTGATAAGGATGAAAAATAACATATTTGCTAGATAAATAGCTGCATACCACAAGCCAGAGGTTATGGTAATCTGCTTCACCAAAAAATATTACATGCAATGGAGATTACTACTAGGTTGTTTGCTGTAGCTTGTCATTCAGCATGAACCATATGGTTTCTTCAGGGACCGGGTTAGTGAATTAAATTCCACTAGATTTGACAAGTGGCTGAGATTTAGCTCAGTTGGTAGAGTGCTGCGCTGCAGTCTCTGAGGTCCCGAGTTCAATTCCCAGCACTGCAAAAGTGGGAGAAGGACCTGGCAATCCACTCCCAAGGCAATCCTTAAAGAGTTAGCCATTGAACACCCTATGTGGGTCGCTAAGAGTCGGATACCGACTTGACGGCACCTAACAACAACAGATTTGACAAGGACCACCATATTTGTATTCTTTAAATACTTAAAGAAGTGGCATTAATCTTCCCCACAGGACATGATACTCATTTTGATTTTCTATCTGCGCCAAGGGTGGAGAGTTGAGAAGTTAGAGTCTGAGGTTTCTTCCATTTTACCTTCCCTTCCACAAGATCTCTTATACCACAGGCCAAGGAACCAATGTAAGTGTTCTGCCAATTACTAAGCCTGTACCTTCCAATTACATATAGGAGAAACAAAGAAAATAATAGCCACACAGTTCCATAGACCAGGTGGACCCTGAGTAAGCCACTTCTCAGCCAAGATTCCTTTCACCACCCACTGAGTGAAATGATGTCACCTTGAGTCCCCAGGTTCCCATGAAAGTCAGACTCTGTGCCCAACAACACTTAAAAATCAGGTGTTCCCCTTTCCCCAATGCAAGTTATCCTAGTAAGAGTCTGTAGATCTATTTAGGGAAAGATATAAAGGACTGCTACATGGTCCTTCCTCATAAGGCCCAGCTCTCTCCTTCAATCAGTGGGTTTAGAGAGAGAAAAAAGGCCCCCAGGTCCAAAATCTGAGCAATGGATCATGCTTTTTATTAAGGTGATTGCCCTTAGCTTCGTGATCATCCATCTTTGTTTTATTTTGATCGTGTAAATTAAGCAACATCCTTCTTGACTGTCTGTCCATCTTGCCTCTGAAATACTGCATCACATTCAGTGTCTCTCTGGCTCTCCGAAGATTAACCCTGCCCACCTGTCTGATTTTGTCATTTATTGTAACAATTGTTTACATCTTTCTTCTGAGTGTTATTGTGACACCTGGATTCTAATACTTCAGATCTTTATCAGCCCCTTTGCTCCTGGGAGCCCAGTCCTGTAACAACATCCCCTATGGTAGACTATCTACAAAGCATCTAGATTCTCAGAGGTTCCAGAGCTACTCTCATCAGCTTATTCTCTATTAGCCTATTCCTCCACTCTCATGTAGGATACTGTCAGCAGTTGGGTTTTATGGCCTTAAGTGATATATCCACTATCAGATTTCCAATTCTCTGAATCTTTGGACCCCTTCCTTCACCATCTGCCAGTGAATCTTAAATTTTATTACCATTAAGCAACTCAATTCAGTTGTCTACCTATTCTTAATTTCCTTTAGGAATTCAGACAGCAGGACAGAGAAACTAGGCCAAGTGCTTTGGAAGGTAGCTCCCTAGAATAGGTAAAGACAGATATGATTAAAACAAATTTTAGCTTTTATTTCAATTTGCATTGCTTATTTGTGTAACTACAGTTTGAGGAAGATGCTGCCCACCTCACAATCATGAAAATTAGATCTAATATAAACAAACTGGGAAAGAATTTCAGGCCTCAGAGAGCAAGAATATAGCTGGCCTGAAAATGTTACCACATGAGTTCTTTTTATTGAGAAATTGTGTCATTATTTATTGATGTCACAGTAACAACCTAATAGAACTCCATCTGCCATACAGAGGATAAATGCTTTCCAATGAGCAAAGATTTCAGAGATACGCAGTTAACATTAGAAACTGGCTGTAGAAACTGAGACAATTGTAGACCATCACCTTTCACTCTGCAAAATTCAATAAAACAAATGCTTGCTTTTATCCTGAAGCAAAACTGGAATAATTTACTTCCGTGTCTCTATTGGACCCTGCTGCTAAAACAAGATCTGGTTTTATCCTCTTAATTGGCCTGTTCCATTCTGGTATTTGGTCAGATATTGCCAAGAGAATTTCATTCTTAACCTTCATGGGTTAGCAGTCTACAATATATAAAGAATAATTCTACCACCATCAGAGAACATCCAAATTACAAATGCGCTATTCTATTTTAACCAAGTACAAAAACAGATTTTCATAGGAATGTGTTACTTAAGTCTGAAAGTCAGCTTAGAAAATTCTTTTCCTGAAAAGTTAGCTTATAGAAGAGGAATTTTGGGATAAATGAGCTTCATCTCCCATGACCAGATTTGAAAACTTTTAGGTACAAACATCCATCTTACAGAATCAATTTTGTAGAAAAGTAAGCCATTTGCTGGTATGTTCTGCTTCTTCAAGGGAAATAAACCATGAATCAAAATTAAAGTACTCACTCTAGCAAAATTGCAGGACCATCTCTGTTAGAGTCCATCTAGTTTGAAGGTTAATTTAAAAAATAAAAAATAAAAACACTGGGGATGTAGGTCAGTGGTAGAGTGCATTTGATTAATATGTGCAAGGCACTGGTTTTGATCAGCACACACACACACACACACACACACACACACACACACACACACACACACATCAATGAAAATGAAAGTTCTGTCTCTTTTTCTGGTTTACCAGCCATTAAAGTAGAATCCAGCTGTCTGGATGCTAACTGAAAGGCACTCATATGTAGGAGAATTCTGGCTCCCTTTGGCTTGATTTTGGAGAACTAATGTTGTGGGCAATGGACCAGATTCAGGAAAAGCACTGATAAGCCCCTGTCAGGTTCTTGATGTGGGTTAAGAAAACAAACTAGGAAAGGAAGGATGAAGCCCTCTGGGAAAACAGAATAAAATAGATTTTTTTGATTGCCACACTGTTGGATGCTGGAAATATGAACCTCTGAAAGGCAAAGGAGAACCCTTCAAAGTGCTGTCTGTTTCCCAAATTACTTTCTTTTCCCTTTAAACTTCAAGAAAATGACATTCCTATTTCTGGCAAGGTTCAAGTGAATTCTATTTGGGGTTAGCTTCAACTCTTAAATTGCTTCAGGGCTTGCTATGATTGGAATTCTGTTTCCTCAGTGGCACTATAATAAGATGCCCATCCCCTTAAAGTAGTAATTATCAGAGAACTGGGGGCTGCCATTTAGCCAACACTGGGGAGGGTTGTAGAAGTAAGTACTTCAGCCCTCTCATATCATTTTTATAGCAAAATACTTCAGGGTCTTTTGACTCCTAAAAGCTATTATTGGATAATCTCCTTTTTCTCCTACGCTGAAGATCCAAATAGATCTTTGAAAAGGACCTAATTAGTACTGTAGCCTCAGCTCCATATGTATCCTAATGACACTCAGATTCATCTTTCCTTCCCTTAAGACATTAGTGGAGAAGATGAAAAATGAACAGTCCTTGCCAAATGCACCGTCCTTGGGGTTCTCAGAAAGTAAATGCTGTATCTCCAAAATAAGACTACCTAAAAAACAGGAGAAGGACATGACAATCCACTCCCAAAGCAATCCTGAAACAATCAGCCATTGAAAATCCTATGAGGGTCGCTTGACTCGACAGCACCTAACAGCAACAGCAAAGCAGAAAAACTTGTTGCTTCTCTCCAGTTCTCCTCATTCTCACTCCACTGCTCCTTGCTCCTTCAATCATTTGTATTTTGGTGTTTGTATATACCACCTATGATGGGGTAAAAGGAGTGATTTAATGTCACTAAAGAACAATGTGCTATACACACACAAAAAGAGATGTGACCTAAGACAGCTCATCGAACAATCTAAACTAAGGAAAGAAAATAACCCACAGTTTCAACTGGGAATGATTTTAGCTTTTTAGACCAAAAAGAAACTTAAAGAAATAGAATTGTAATCTGTTCTTGGGTTAGCTGACTCCTGGTGTAAGATCAGCAGTGTAATACTCTTAGGGCTTAGGTCTCTGTGATTTCCTTGGCTTTTCACTAAGACTAAAAACTCCAGTTTTCAGGTCCTTATCCAAGCAGGAAGAGAGAAGTCAGTACTAACATTTGTAGACTTTCCCAGAAAATTCTCTTTGGTCAAAAATACATACCATGGCCAATCCCAAGTTCAAGGGAAGCTTTAAGCATGAGTATTTCTTTCCTGGCCTCCCTCATGGCCATAAAAGACAAGATGGCTGGAAATGGCTGTTTTGCCAATTAATCAGCACTCTGTTGCATTTGTGATGACCTTTTCCTCCATAGTTCCACCATATGAATAAGACCAAATAATTTATTCTTTAGGATTCTTTTGAGAGTAAAAGAGAGGACTATTAAGAATTAAGCCAAGAAAACAGGAGCTACCAGGCACTGTCCTGGGGAAGTTGGAATACATCGTCATCCCAGTCATAGATGAAATATACAAAGAAGTTGGTGCTTTTCCTTCAACCATCTGACCAGAGAACTGAAAATCTGCTTCTCTAAAGAGCAGAGTCTCTTAGGTTTGGCCCAGGTTCTTCTAATGTCCTTTTCTGTCTATGTCTCTACCTACCCTTAGTATGGGAGAAGGCCAGACCACTTTCCTATGAGAGTCTTTGTAAAGAACATATAACATACAATACTTAGGGGCCCTTTCTTCTCTTACTTCTGCACAGATCGAGGCTTTTAGAGCACATAAGGTCTTTGTCTACCACCTGCCATTCTGCCTATG